>JAQIXI010000754.1:0-18684 GCA_034700165.1 Galumnidae sp. Gr-Ori-00277 | reverse complement strand
TTTAGTTAAATGACAGCATTTATTGTTGAATTTATTGTAAAGTATTCTCAAGTCACGAGTTTGATGTCGGACCCAAATGGATTAACTTTAGTTTTATGCATTAGTTATAAAATACGTCAAATATTTGAATTCAAAAATGATTGAATTTTATGTATTTATAGCAAAAACACCTAAAAACCACCCAATATGCGATTTATAGCGATTTTAGTGATTTTTCAAAATACCCCCCTGAGACCCCCTGAGACCGAAACCATTGGCCATGTCTGATCTAAATTCAATAATTATCTTTTAAAATCTTTAAGTTAAAACTTTTACTAGAAAATACTATAAAAATATGCTAGAGAAAAAATATTTTTTAATATAATTGTGCAGAAAAATCATAGTTGCAATTCAAAGGAAATTCTTATATTCCTTTTGATTCAGATTTTATTCAAAATAATCGAGTCTAACATGTTTTGTCAATCATTGTTAATATAACATTCAAAATCTCTTCTAATTTTGACCCTTTCCTATGAAATGTTGTTAATTAAAATCTATAATATCTAATATTTGAGTTTTTTTAAAACAAAAGTGATATATAATGTGCCTCAAAATAAGAGTACCAATGTAGTTTTAATGCTAAAATTGTTTTAACAAACCATTAAATTTAAGGTAAGTAAGTTAATATTGACTTCAATGGGATTTTTGTTAAACTTATTTCAATAATTTTAGCTAAACTTTCAATAACTCGAAATATAATAAACAATTGAATTGATTTCTTTGAAATTAAGGGAAATTGTTTTTCAACCAATTGTAGTGTTGAAAAGGATTTTGTGGTTTAGTCAGGCTTACCATTTTAGTCACAGGGGCTGAAATATTTTATTACACTTAATGAATCCACTAACCAAGTATATGCACTAATCAAGATATAAATTCAAACTGCCAACTGGGATTTTTTATACGCACTTGACATCAAACTGAGATCAACTATGTAAAAATATTTTTGATATTTTATATGGTTTATCCGCTAGAGGGTGTAAAAGTCAGAAAATAAAAATCAATATAGTATATGTTTTCGGACTAAAATGTGCATGCTGAATCGAATGTTATTGTCCAAAATGTTCTATAATTAATAGTTTTTGAAATAAAACAATTTTTAAAAATAGTTAAAAGTGTTGTTTAAATAATTGGTTATTTTCTTAACATTACGTATTACTTATAGAAACGGGTTTTTAATTTAAAGAGTTGTCTAAAATTATCTGTACTTAAAAATAACGATTGAATCTATATTTATAATTAATTTGATATAACTGTATATCATTTTTGTAAACATTTGTAGTTAAGTTATTCAAAAATCATTTCAAATCCATTTAAGGTAAAATAAATTACTTTTAAAATAAAGTTTACAAATAATTAATTTAAACAATTATTTTTAAGTCTAAGAATTTTCTTTATGTCATCCAATAATTTTAATCAAATGTCTTAAACCATTTCTATTAAAACAAATGGATTTTTGCTGTACATACAGATACCATAAATTATAGTTAAATATTTATTTAATGAGTAATCAAACTATTCAAACCCCAAAAATTTAATATCTTTTAGAGTAACAAGGAGAGATTTTCTTTTAAAATGTGATGAAAAAAACAATTTGCTCTGAATAGGGTTTGATTGCATTTTAAATGTCAGCGAAAATCACGTATTATTTGCGTTATTTGAGTTAAGACACAATTTTAAGAACTTTTCTCTCATTTTTCAAATGTTTTATCCAATGAGTGGCCGAAAGTAAGAAAAACTTTCACTTCATTATCACTTAAGTATTATAATGATATCTAAAGAGTTTTGAAATTTGAAGAAAAAACTCTTAAAATAAATGTATGTTTAAGAAAAAAAAAATGCTAATGAAGTGCACAGAATAGAGCGCATGCAAAAGATCGTGATTTTGATTTTATTTTCTACTTTAATGTAAAGTATTTTTCATTTTTTTCATTTGAGTTAAACATTTGCATCGTTTGCATCGCCATTAAGACAAAACGAAACGACCGAAAACAGAGTGATTTAAAGCGCCTAAAAGTGATTAGTCGTGAGAATAGCGCACATGTATGGCATGTATGGCCTAAGACTACGCACTGTGAGTGAACATCAATTCCAAGCCCTTCCCTTTTCTCTACTGACACAACTCATTGACATTAAGTTTAAATGTTTAAACGAAAATAACTTTTGTATTAATTTCATCACTTTTTGCTTCGATTAGAATTCATATATTAAATGAGATTTAATTTACTAAACCAATATGAACAAGATCAAATTTCAAACTTTTCTGTTTTAAAAAGAATTAAATTTATATTTTGAATAAAGAGAATATTAAATATTAGTATTAATAATGTAATGAGAAAATGATTTATTCATCACCTTGGTCTATTTGGTTTATTTGCTTCATATTAAAAGTATTGTAAAGTTTTGATCGGAGTTTCTAATATAGATCTAAGAATACATTGGATGCACTCATATTCGTGTTAACGCATTAACGCATATCTACTAACGAATGAAAAACAGAATTAAACTTCAGATAAAACTATGAAAAATAGACTGAATTTAATGTTAATTTATTCGCAAACAAATGAAATATTAGGAAAAATGTATTTAACATTTGTTAGGCTTATAATTGCAGAGCACGAAGTCTACACAACAAAGAATAAAACACTATTATTCCTAAGCTTTGCGTTTAAATGTTGAAAATCACATTTATCTTCAACTTTATATTATACGACACTCTATTATTCTGAAAGCAATTCTTCATTTTATTAGAATTTTCAATGCATTACAAGAAGGATAACTAAAGAGAACATTTTAGCTCCGGCACAGTTAGATGCCATGAGAAAGACACCAGCAGTTGGCTGATGAGCGCTTCACTCTTTTTTAGCACGAGTATTGCACAACCTATCCTATGTATATGAACTGTCAGCTTAATTACATACACCTTCAGCATCATTGCTATGAATGATAGCGAGCTCTTCAAAGGTAAAGCTCTTCCATAGAATTCATCACTCATTATATGTTTCCATTGTATGAGAGGCCAAACGGATGCGCTTTCCTTTCTATAGAAAGACGGGAACTCACATTAACTCACATTAACTATATATTCATTCGATTCATTTATGGCTACTTTTTATTCTTTACACTTATTTATGATTTGATTTCAAAGTTTTCTCACTTAAAGTCAATTTGATTACCAAAAATGACTCATTAATTTTCAATGATTTAAACACTTTTCATATCAATATTTATCCTGGTTATAAAGCTTCTATCATCTCTTAAAAGCCATATAAAAGGATGGATTGTCAATACTTAGTTAAGGTACTCTAACATAACTAATCCTATGAAGTTATTCGATACGACAAATGGTTTTTCCATTTGAATAGAAGTGGCCTTTTATTTATGATTATTAGTGACAATTGCGCTTCACTTCACTTCAAAACTAACAAAAAAGACGTAAAGCCTCTCTTTTCTATTCCTCATATTATTATTATATTTTGTTAAAGAAAAATAAGAGTACTTCCAAAGAAAATGATGGAACAAATAGTGGTAAAACATTATTTCGTTTCCAAACTATTTGTTAAAACATTAAGATTATCGCTCAGGTGTTTAGTTTGATATACTATTCATTATTATGATTATTATTGGATACTTTTGATGTATTCTTCACTTCTAATATATTTTGTGCTCTCAGTTGTTATAAACATCACAAATAAGTGAAAACAAATTTATTGTTTTTACTTTAGAAGAATCAAAACATTTATAACTTTTTCCTCTCTTTTTCTCCGATGGAATCATTAGTTACGATTCACTTCATAATGTTTTTATTATATCAAACAAATTGTGTTTTTCTGTTAAATAATAAAAATAATAAAAGTAATGACTGATAGAGAATATTCTCTTTGTGTGAGAGAAACAACAAAAGTTTACTCCATATTAAAAGCTTATTAAACAATTGCTATCTTTTTGAAAATTTCATTAATGACTCACTTCACCAAAATAAACATGGAATCAGTCAAAAGTCTGTATACATTGAAAATTTTAAAATCAATAAATTAAATATTAATATTTTTTTTAAATTTTATTAATAAGAGTTACAAAACAATATTTGTAGTCAATTTAAAATGTTATTTAAGTGTTTAATTATTTTTAAAATGTTATTTCGAAGAAAAATCATTAAAATAATTAATGAAATGAATTTATCTCTAAAAACATTTAGAGTCAAAATGGAATCGACGCGACTCTAACTCGAATCTAAAGCGAACTTTAATTGATTTCATGATTTGGGAAACAAAACTAAATAAACAAAACGAATGGCATTATATAAAAGTGAGGGTCAGTTAAATAAATAAAGATTCAGCAAAAAAGACATAGAAATCAAATGTTATGTTTTGACATTTAGTTTGTTTACTACAAATGTATGGCTTTATCTTTGATGTATTGCACGAAACACTTCATATTTTACTGAAAATAAGGCACAAAAAAATGCATTCAAATACAAAACACATCAGAGACTATAGAAGAGTATAACGGGATTTGGTGAGGATCAGCACAAAAAGTGTTATTCATCACAGAATGCATGCAAATACCACAACATTGTGCTCAACATCACTCACGTATGGAATTTTTTATTTGATAAATAAAGCTGTTTATAGAATGGAGGGCTCAGACAAAAACTTTTTAAATATTTCCAAAACATTTTTCGCTTTAAAAGTGTTATCTCTCCTCTAAAAAAGTGTTCGTTTATACGAATATAATATAATAAGTGATTATTTTTATGGACTTTTATGAATATCTAAATTAACTTTATTTGTCTTAACATAAATACCAATTTATGAAAACAAGTAATAATTATTACATTTTTAGATTTCACTAATTGTCACAATTATTAGATTTGTTTTAAAATTAAAGCAATTTTTGTTAAAATAAATTAAAATAATATTAAATATTAATAATTTTTGTTTAAATCAATTAATAAAATTAAATAAAAAAAATCGGAAAATTTCTTTTAGTGAAATAAATTGACTAAAGTTTAGATTAGAAAAGATTTATTTCTAAAACAAATTACTGAATTGAGACACAACTCAACTGACAATATAATAGTGAACGAGACATATGGTTCTCAATTTCAGAAAAGGCGTGTCTTATGTTTGTGTAATACCCTTTCCTTGTAATAACTTGTGAGACAAGTGGTTATCTGTTCTTACTTTAGTGCTGATTGTAATCAATGTTATCAAAAGTAGTCGATCGCCACTAAATCGCTTTACTCTTTGTTTTGACCAAAGTTTCGGTCAATAACTATCATTGGATTTGTTGAAAGGGCTTACACTCAAGTTTTTATTGACAATTACTGACAATTCTGTCATCACTATTAGAAAATACAGAACTTTACTAAAAAAAGGAAACAACAAATTACTAATGACTTAAAAGAATCATTTGTTGAAAAATTTGATAAAAAGTCTTAAATTTTCATATTTCACATAAAGTCTCGACATTTCTTCTCTGAAAACAATTCCTGTATTTTTGTCTTTTTATTTGTTTTTATATCTTTCTTCAAATAATGAATTGAAAATATTTTGTATTTTCCTATAAATGCAAAATAAATAACAAGATTTTTGAATAAATTTGAAAAAAATCTACATATCATGCGATCCAAAATGTTATGCATTATTGGCTTATCATTCAAACAAAGAGACAGAAGGAATGCCTTTCAGTACAGATCTGAGAAAATTGATGTTAGATCTCACTTAAACCAAGTTCTCGTTCATAGATTGATCTGAAGTTTGATTTATTTTAAAAATACTAAATCAAAACACATTAAATATATAAGGATTTATATATCATTTCTTCCTTTAATTTTAATTTTAATTTAAAGAACAACTTTTAAATAAATAAATTAATTAAATAAATGAAATCTATATATAAATAATGTTAAGACAAAAGTGAAACTGAGATAAATTGGATTCAATTGGAATTTTCCAACGAAATAATGAGTCAAATAATCAGTTCGACAATTATCTGATGATCTGAGCCTTCAATAAGCTATTGTATGATATTGTGTAGTATATATAGTGTCGACTCGAGTAAAGCTATGCTTTGGTATGAGTTGTAGCGAAAAAGCATTATTTTATTTGGTTAACAATCGGGTGATCTATGTCTCAAAAGAGCAGTTGATCCCCGAGAAACGCATCTTCGATGTGATGCAGAAGCGAAGAGCAAAGCTATCTCATGCATCACAGTTAGGAGAGCACCTGACACCGTTCCCAAAGTATTTAGTTGTGTATATACTGCGTGACATAGTGGCCAACGCACCAAATGAAAGAGAAATGCTATGTGTTGGGGCTCATGCGTGCCATCCTATCATCTCATAGAGGACTGGATGAGCACTTCTTTCAGCTAATAATTGTGGCTGTTTTTGATGCGTGTGATCTGATCTGATGGCCAAACACTGAATATAATCGTCACACAAAACAAAAAACTTTTCTCTTCTCTGACTCTTTATTTATACGTTTGACTCAATCTTTGATTGCCGTTTGTATTACTCACACAATAAGTAAAGTCTAGCAATCATTTGGAGAATCAGTTGCACACAACTGAAAAAGGAACTGGTCTTCTCTTTGCGACCAGTTCTCACATTTCTATAGTTTCTTCAATAGATGGAAAAACGTAAGTATCTTCTAATAAGTTTATAATTAATTTTATTCTGTCCTATAGGTGACCGTCTATTAGACATACCGTGTCGGGTCTGCGGAGATCGCAGTTCTGGCAAACATTACGGAATTTATAGCTGTGACGGTAACCAAAACATATTCTTCTCTAAAACATACCGCACTTCTGTCACAAACTTCACTCAACCCAATGTTTAATAAAAATATAGTTCAAGAATAGAATTTGGCCTCAATTTCAAAGTATTATAAATTGTTTAAATTAGATCTAATTATTAATCAAATAAAAGTAGAGAAATATTAGTCAAAAAAATATGGATTACTTTTGAGAGATTTTATTTCACTAAACTTTAGGGAAATGTCTTTAATTTTATTGAGACGAATATCATTTAAATTTAATTTATTAGAAAAATAATTCTAAGAGAAAGAAACCATAAAAGAGATAAACAGAAATGATTGAAGAAAATATTCAAATATAAAACAAAAAGTTAATTAATAGCTATTATAGGTGTCATCGGGTGAGGCGTATCTAATCTGCTTTATTTATTACAATTATACCAATAAATCAATCAGAGATTAATTAAAAAATTTTGACCAAAAAATAATAATAACTAAACAAAATTATATATAAATAACATTTAAGTCTATTAAAGACTAAAATCGAAAGAATAAACTCTGATTTATTGAATTGAATATTATATAACGCATTAGTTGATAATAAAATAGGGATAATTAATCCGGTTTTAATCCTGATTAATTAATTATGTTAATGTTTGTAATTTTTGTATTTTTTAATTGAACTTGGTTTAATTGAGGCTATCTTATGTCAAACCGTTTTATTTTCTTTATATTAAATTTTTTATAATTAAAAATATTGTTATAAAAGCATCGAATGATTGCAATTATCTAAACTAAACTTTATTTATAGGGTGTTCCGGATTCTTTAAAAGAAGTATTCATCGCAATAGAATATACACCTGCAAAGCACAGGCAGATCTTCACGGCAAGTGTCCCGTTGATAAGACACACAGAAATCAATGCAGAGCCTGTAGGCTCAAGAAGTGCTTCGAAGCCTCGATGAACAAGGACGGTAAGCCTTTTCTCATTTTCTAATTGAATAAATAATACAATCATTAAATGCCTTTGAGAGCAATGCTTTCCATTATCTCAAAGAGAATTGAAATTTCAAATTTTTTATTACAAAAAGTATCTTTACTTATATCAAGAATTGTATAAATGGCAGTCAATCTTAGATTTTGTTTCATTCATTCATTCATTCATTTTCTCATTCATTGAAAACTAAAAATAAGCGCTTTTGTTGAGTTGTTGAGCACTGAAGCCCTCTATAAAAATGTTGGATCACTTTCTAAACCCCCATAAAGTTGAAGTCTCTCCGCATCACTGATTTAATTACTGAAAAGTTGATTCGAGTAACAAAATTTAGTTTTTTTTTGTTATTTTGAACAATCATTGATGAGATGCAAAAGCAAATGCATATGCAGTTCATGTGAAAACTCGCGGCTGCAATAAGTCTGTAAGCCGTGAATAATAGTGAACACAGTTTGATAACACAGCATATGAAACAAGTTTCAAATCTAAAGTGAATAATAATACTGAATGCGATGTTATTTCAAAGCCTGAGGTTATCTAACATTTTAACTGTAAAAGAGAGTGAAAAATATAGAAATTCGTTTCATTGAGTTTTGTTCACATTTTTAGCCCAAAACTCAATAAATAATACTTTGGGTTAAGTATACGATTTCAAAATGAAAACACTTTTTTAAAATTTTGATATAAAAATACTTTCCATTCGTTAATAATAAGAATATTATATTTTCCTTTTCTTACAAATTTTTTCACATTTAAAAAGTAAAATAATTTATATTTTACTCTATAAGTGTTGACATCAATATTTCTATAAAGAATATAAAGTCTTAAATTGTTATTCAGAAAATCAAAATTAATTTTTAGATAACAAAAAATTTTAGTGGAAAAAAGGAAAGTAAAGTATAGAATCAATACTTAGTTGTAAGAGCATAATATGGAAAACTGGAAATAATGTTCAATAGTAAAACCAGTTAACAGTAAACTCGATTATATGTAAACATTATCTTAGAATCACTTGATTTAACTCTAATTGTGACAAAAGTGCTCTTCTCTTTACTTTTAGTAAAAATGTTGAGACCATACTATTAGTGATTCATTTGTCAAAATATAGAGATATAGAAATATAGAGCAAATATTATGTTTTATAATAAACTATTAGTTCACTTATATCTGAATCATTTATTTATATAAAATTTCATTTGAATTGAAAGTGAAAACAAATTTTTCATTAATTTTAAGAATAATATTTCTATAAATAAATAATGAAGTTTTGGAATGTTTTCGATGAAATAATGGATAGTTTAGAAGAAATTGAATTTGACTGAAAAATGATCGGATGACAACTTGTCTTATGTGATCCAATTACTCAACTTATCTAATATTGAAGCAAAAGATTGTTGTGTTTGTGTACACACTTTTACAATAGCAGAACAATTGACTGAAAACCCCTCATATAATGACAAACTGAAGAGTTTGATCGCATAACTCTATACCGATGGTTATATTTAAAGAGAGGAATAGCGTGTTATGGGAAATGTAACATAAGTTGCAACAGTGCTCTCGATTTTATGTATTATATGCAGTCGTGTGTGAGCTTTGTTTGTATGCACTTCTGTTTGGGCGCCGTTAAGCCATATAGTTAGAGATGGTTTAGCTATGGATTCAAAAGGACGTCATCGCAAATAAAGAAACATGAGAACAGTTAGAGAACACATAGAGAACACATAGAGAACAGGCAGAAAAATACGACAAAATAGGGTCAACAGATTTCTGGCCGACTCTTTCTGAGGATATCGTTCCTAATTCTTCTCTACTCATATACAGTACATCACAAAGAATTCAATTTATATATATATTTCTGATGAAGACTGCACTGCATAAGCTTTTTCACTGTTTGAGTAGCACTTGGCTAACATACCAGGCCTTTACTATTTACACTAATAAGAGGTTGAGTAACAGTTACACTAAACACTAAATCCTAAATGATTTCTCAATTTTATATATAAATATGATTCTCTCTCTCTCTCTCTCTCTCTCTCTCTCTCTCTCTCTCTCTCTCTCTCCCCATCTTCCTCTCTCTCACTCAATCACATTCAAATCCCTTTATTAACTGTAATTTTCAAATGTGAACGACTTTGTCATATAAGAGGAAAACACTTCGACGAAGATTTGTTGCTTAGAAACGAAGCGATTTTTGTATGATTTTCGGAGTCACTAAAAATCAATGCTTTAACAGACGTTAAGTTTTGTTATTAAAAAGTAATATTTTTAACCAAATTATTCGGATTTTTAGTTTTAATATAATTTTAAAGCACTTAAATGTTATGAAAGAGAAATCATTTGAATATTAAGTCGATTTTTCTTATTTTATCTCTGAATGGTTTGAAAGCCAATCGATTTTTGTTGAATGCATTAACGAAAGCCAATGAGAAGTGCGCCCCAAATGCCACTCAATGGCAATACACGCAAAGATCAACCAAAGGCGCGGCATATCGTAGTCTTACAGTTCAAATAAAAGCCATTATTTAATGACACGAAAATATTATTTTTCCAAAAATAAGTTTAATTTCATGACTTTTTACTCGATTTTGAGATTCAATACAAAACAATTCTTCGACTTTTGATAAATTTTAAGTGTTATTCGACTCAATTTGTTTGTTAGCCGTTCAACACGAAAGGGGTCCGCGTAAACCAAAATATAGAGATCACAACGAATTAAAAGTACTGCACAATCCCATAGCTCTGACAGCCTCGTCCTTTAATAAAGCAGTTACTGCATTGGAACGTCACAATTCTCAAACACAGTCGACGGCACACCATCACAGCCACAGTATTATGAATAAAATCCCACCCCTTATACCAAATAGTAGTAACACTGAAAGATCGGAACTGTTGTCCGGAATATTCGCAAACAAAGCGGACACGTGTCAGTTCGCATCCATTTCAAGTAACGCAATGGGCACAACCGCTCCCTTTTTTGATGGTCTGCCCACAGCACCTCCTGGTCTCTTACAAATGTTATTAAACGCAGAAAAATCACAGGAACTCATTTGGAATAGTATCAGAAGTGGTGCAGTTGTGGGGAATCTCCACTCAAATAATCTTCCCTTTGGAATGTCTCGAATATTCAATGAGGTCTCTCCGCATACAAATTCATTATTCATTCCTCCATTCCTGTCAACAACTAGTGGTTCGTGCAATTTGTTGACGAATGTAATGCCATCGCAATCGACGACCCCTTCATCGAGTAACGCATCCAATGAATCTCATACTCCAGACTTAGAACGAAAGACTATTTCGAGAAACAGTTTCAATGGTCTTCCTTTTCCTAAACCATTACAACAGCTCTCGAGCACAGGCCAATGGGATTCTGTGCATGAAGTGACCGCTCGACTACTCTTTATGGTTATTCGTTGGGTCAAATGTTTACCTACTTATAGAACACTGACTAAAAATGATCAGGTACAAATGGTCATTTATGGTACTTTAATTATTTCCAAGTAATTAAAGTTTTGATTTTTTAAAACTTTTCAGATAACTCTTTTGGAAGACTCGTGGAAAGACTTGTTTTTGTTAAATATGGCGCAGTGGTCAGTCACTTTGGACTTGGTATCGCCAATTCCGGGTGCACCGGCTTATTTAAATAGAGCCATTACTAATTTCAAGTCAAACGACTGCCCAAATATGTCGGCAGACATTCAATATATTCAGGAAATAATGAGACGATTCCGACAATTATCTCCCGACGGAACCGAATGCAGTTGTTTGAAGGCTATTGTACTTTTCAAACCTGGTAAATTTATAGTATATAATGAGTTTTTACTTAACATATTTTTAATATTAGAAACTATTGGGTTGTGTGATGTGCATCCGGTCGAAATGTTGCAAGACCAAGCTCAATGTATTCTTGGTGATTATGTACGTCACAAATATCCGCGACAACCGACAAGATTTGGAAGACTTCTATTATTAATTCCATGTCTTCGCGCCATTTCTGCCAATAATGTGGAGAAACTGTTTTTCAAGGAAACGATCGGAGAAATACCCGTTGAAAAACTATTGGGAGATATGTATCACATGGAAAAGTTTGACTGAACACTACTTTACTTTTCCCTTAAAATTATTTCTTCGATTAAATTATGAAATAAAGATTTGTTTCATTTTTAAATCGTTAATTTAAAGCAAAGAAAATTTATCCCGAGTTTACTGAACTTTTCCCTCAAAATTAGTTATTTATTACAAATTTAAGTCATTTTTAAAATAATCGGAGAATCAAATGAATGTCATAAATAGTCAATATTTTAGTCCTTTTTATTATTCGAGTCATTAAAAGTATATGAATTAAAGAATATGTGTTTTTGAAAGATATCATAAGAAAAGATAAATCATATCTTTAAAATGTTACCTTGCAATTGTATTCTATAAAGTTGTGTATATCTATTAATAACTGAGTTTTACCGAATGTCAATGTTCTAATTAATAAAATTACTAAGTACTAAGCTTAAAATTACTAAGCTTAAAATCAACTTTTTAATTTAATTCTAAAATTAGTTTCACTTTTATTAAAAATAATCAAGAGCATCTGATTCGATAAATTATTAAAATTAGAATTTTTTTAAAAACGAAAAAAGTTGGCAGAAGTTAATCAACTCTTAATATTTAGATTAGAAAAGGTTTGCACTAATTTTTAAATTTAGGTATAAAATCGTTGTCTTATATCAACGTTTCATTAGTGAACTAAACGAAGCAAATCATTGCAAACAAAGTTAAGAAAAACTAAAATATTTTGTAAATAATAGAAAATTAAAAAAAATCTAATCACAGGTTAACTAAAACTAAAATCATTGTTAAAATTAAGTGTCTATTTATAAATCTGTATTCATTGAAGCGTTTGAATAATTGAGTTTTAGTTTGTGTTTTACTTCTATTGGACATTGAATTGGAGTGCTTTCCATCTGTGGCTTTCCATTATAAATCGCCGGAGGATAGCACTCAAGAGATATCGTGAACTTTCACTTTTCCTTTAACCTCATTTCGTTAGTTAACTGCGTTTCTCTGATTTTCACAATTATTGTTGACTCACATAATGTTTGTTAATAATTCAAACCCAAAATCAAGTCTTTTCGAAATCAGGAATTTGTTATAAATGTCGACAACTTTGCAAAAGTGTTTTCTTCTTTTCATTCAAATGTTTGCAAATATAAAGTGTTAGTCATTTATTTGTGTCGCTATAAAACAATGGCTAATAATTTTAAAAAACTTCAAATCTTATCAAAAATTCATTGGAATGAAGTCTATTGTGATATAAGAAGACATCTGTCGGGAGTATCAATGAGTGAGGCCATTTCCAAAGCAGAAATATGTTTGGGTTATTCTATTAAAGATTTAAGTGTAAAACAAATTGTTTGCAATCGAAAACTTAAGTCTTTGATGAAGGAATCAGTGAACGGGTGTAGCGAACATCCCGTCCTTTTGGCCGAAAGGTTTGTTTATTTTAATCACTTATATCTGATATTGAATTTTAGTTTTGTTTTATTTTTTAAATACAAATATATTTGAAAACATTCTTTGGGTGAAAGTATTTCATTACTTTTTTTGATTACATCTCAAAAATGTGTTATTAACAGAAAACTCGACCCACAAAATGAGGTGAATTACAAAAGTCGTGCTTTGCTTACGTTGTTGTTAGCAAAAGCTGTGTCTCACCGACCACTTCAAACATCGCCTCAATTCAAGTTTAACCTAAATCTCAATAAATCCGGTTCTCTTTCAAAGCAACTTCTTTTGGCTGAAACTATTGAACTTATATATGGCGGATGTGTTTTCCATACCATCGGTATATCTCCCATAAAAGGAAATGCTTCCATTGATGACAACAAAAGTTTAATGAAAGGCAACCGACTCGCAGTACTGACCGGAAATTTGATGTTTTCTTCGGCCACAAGAAATTTAGTCAAATTAAAGAACAGTAAAGTTATGGAATTAATGAGTAAAGCCGTCAAAGATTTCATTGAAGGCGAATATCTTAATCTTAAAACCAGAGAACAAATAGAAACCGGAAATTGGAATAATATATTAGACAATTGGGTTAATATAACGCATCTGAAGAGCTCGAGTCTAATCGCTAATGGATGTCAATCTATGGTTCATTTGTCAGCTAATTGTCAAACACTTGAGGAAAGTCTCTACAAATTTGGTTATTATATCGGATTTGCTTTCACTCTCACCGAAGAGTTGGAAACTTTCCAAAGAATTAGAAATCAAAACAAAAATCAAACAAATATTGAATTTTCATTTTCTCTTCCAATTCTTTTGCATTTCTCTTCGAACCCAAGTCTAAGGAATTGTATTAATTCTTATGAAAACATTAACCAATTTATTGAAAATGTAAGTCAACTTAATTTATTTAATTCTTCACTTAATATAACTAACAAAAGAAGGACCTTGTATATTTTTATTAATGTTAGTAATTACCCAAAAATATTTTAAAAAATTATAACTTTAAGTCAGATCTAAATCTCTGATAATTTTTATCGATTTTTAAAATTAATTTAAAAATGGAATTAAACTAAAGATTAAATTTAGATAAATTAAAAGTTAAAAAAAAATTCATTTTTATGACATTAATCTAATGTCAAAAACTTTTTTTTATTGAAAAGTAGGTCAACAATAAATTTGAGTCAATACAAAACTAGTTCAATGATTTGATTCTTTTGAGCGCTTCCTGTTTTAAATTAATTTCATTTAAATATAATTAATAATTCAATTAATTGAAAATATAGATATCAGATGCGGTGAATAAAAGCGATTCAATTAAAAAAACTCAATCACTTCTCGAGTTTTATTCAAACAACGCTTTAAATCAAATTAAAGGATTTCCTGATAGTGAAGCCAAAACTGCCCTTTCAAATATCGTGGCCGCACTTATTCAGGAACAATAATTGGATATATAATAAATAATAAATGCTAGGATTTTAATAATTTGCAAGGACTTTGTCGAAATGATTCCAAATTTTGATAAATTTTATATTTAAAACAAGGTTTGAAGCCAAAGCCATAATCACTACATTTACGATCATTTTTAATAAAATTCTCAGATTGGTTTTAAAATATTCTAAATTGGGTGTAAAACGAAACTATATACTACACCTACTGCGTAAATGTAGTGAAAAATTTATATAAATGTATATTAAGCATAAATGTTTTAATTAAAATAATTAAGAATAAATTTCAAATAACTAATTAATTCCAACTTTAAGGTAAATAAAAGAGTTTACTTCAAAAAATTTAAAACTTCAAAAACTTTCACAAATGAAAAATATACAGAAAAACCTCTTTATGTCGAACATTAAAATATCATGACTTTTGTTCAATATATTTATGTGGACTAAATAATCACTTATTATTAAATTAATAATTACAGAGACTTCGAATAATAGAGACTTTACTGTATATGAAATTCAATAAATTAGTTGCAGTGAATTCTTGAACTATTTAGTCAAAGTGCGGATATACTCTTTGATAAATAGAAAGTTTGTAGTAATTTGTTAGTCTATGACGAGTGAGTGATAATTACACAAATTATCACTAATTTTTAAATTTGATTTATTCGACTAAAAACACAAATAATAATAAATTTGTCTAAAATTTAGGCCAAAAAATACTACAAAATACTAAGTTTTGTATTCAAAACCTTAAGTTTTTAGAATAATTTTAAGATAAAATTTTTAACAAAAAGTTTTCATTTGGTTATCAAAGACTCGGTTTAGTGAAAGTGGAAAACATTAGAAGTGGAAAAAAAAACTTGTATTAAGTATTCATATAAATATTTTATGAATTAAAGTCAAAGTTATAAAACTTATTTAAATCAAATCAAATGAGTTTAATAACAAATTTGAACTTCAAGTTATTATCGATAATAAAAAGTCAATATTTTCTGAATATTAATCGAATTAATGGTAAATACTATTCGTCGATAAAATTAAATAAAATTTGGAGCGACGCTCAAAAGGAAATCCGAGTTCCGATATCGCACTTCAATGTCAGACATCTATTAAAAGATGAATTGGATTTAAAAATATTTGCCATCAATAAAGTGAATACCAAATATATATCTGAAAGCAAACATCCCATTGTGGAGATCGCAAAAGATATTTTTGGTTCCGATGAAAGCGATGACAACATTCAAAATAATATCTGTCCCTCAAAAATGTCGATCGATAGCACCGGAAGTTTGTTTCTATTACTTTTGGCAAAAGTTAGTGAAAGTTTGCCGTCTTTTAAGCAAAACGAAGAAATTATAAGAAAACAGTCGGAATTCGTTCAAATCTATCAATTATTAAGTAAAGCACTTTTCATTCATAACGCGGCGGTCGTTGACATTCCATCGGTTAATAACAGCTCTACTTTAGATACAAACCAATATTTGAAGCATTTGAATGAAGCCAACAAAATATCGATTCTCGGCGGAGATTACATATTGTCATACTCTGTGGTCAAACTCATTCATTTGGTCAACAATACAGCAATCGTTGAATTGATTATGTGTGCCATCGATGACTACTGTATCGCTAACTTTAAGCAAATAAAGGAAAAAACCGGAGGAATATTAATTCCTTCCAATAATATGAGTGTTATTGACTGGGAAGAGATGGCAGGATATTCACTAATAAAACTTATTGCCTACTGTTCGCAGATTATCCTTATATTAGCGAAACAGTCGGACCGCTACCAAAAGGCAGCCTTTGATTTCGGATTTAATGTTCAGCTAATTTGGAGCGTAAGTCATATCTATATTTTATGAAAACTCTTTATTTCAGAGACTTTTATTGTCGGAACAGTTGAAGGAAGAAATGGAAAACTTTTCTGATAAAAACCATTTGAATTCTGAACTGAAACTGATGTCAGCGCCGATTATATTCCATATGCAATACGACAAGAATTTTTATAATTATCTTATAAAGTGTTCTAGGTCAAAAAGTTTTAATTTTGATAAAGTAAGTGTTAAAAGGATTTAATTTAATTCATTCGCTAAAAACTTTTGATAATAAAAAAAACCTAGATCAAACAAATGATATACGAAGGCCCGGCTCTCGATAAATGCAATCGATATTTGGAATTCTATAGAAACAGAGCTACGAAATCCTTGGATATATTTCCTGAGTCTAACGCAAAATTATTGCTAAAAAATGCAATCTTTGCTTAAATTAAAAATTTCGATTAAAACCATTAAAAATTCATTAAAAATTGTATATTAATTATATCTTAAAAATCATTTATTTAATGTCAAAATATTCATATCAGTTATCATAACAAACATTCGACTCAATGTTATGATTGAATGCCTTTCAATTCATTCCTAAGGAATTTCTTAAATAAATTCAAAATTAAATTATCAAAAATTAAAAAAATATATTTATTGCGACCATAACTTTATAACTCATTTTTATAGATCCATCGATCAAATAGATTGAGGACTAAGTGATCTAAAGGTCAAAATTAGATTCACTTTCATATCTTGGAATTGGAACGACTTATAACTTATAACAATCTTTCAATTAATCTCATTCTTAAACTCATAAAAAAATATTTGAGTCAATTGAGTGCGACTTTGATCTAAACCTTCATTACGTTTATGTTTTTTATATCGAAATTACTTTCTATTGATTTATTTGGTTTTTATCTTTTATTTATAGCAAAACTTTGAACCCTATGTTTGAGAATATTTGCAAATATTATACTTTTTATTAAAGATTTTAATGACTTAACATTTATTGAAATTTATACTCAAAGTTCAAACTTAGTCATATGAATCAAAAATTAAATATTTTAACATGCTTATAAATAAAATACTAACTAATAGTTATTAACTCATCTTTTATTTAATTTGTGATACATTTTCTTTAATATTTATAAACAAATATTTAATGACTTCAAAGTTTTAATTTTGTTTTCTTTAAAACCCTTTAACTTATAAATAAAAGTATCGATAGATTTATCACTAAAAGAGTTCAACGAATTGACTCAAACTTCTAATATATGGAAGAGTGAGTTATATTTAATTATCATTTTATAAAAACTCATTTATTTTAATTTGAAGTTTTAAATGGAGTTTTAAAAAATAAATTTCTGGTATAAAACGAGTCTATTCTTTTGTATTCTATTGTATTCCAGGCAATTCAGATAATGTAAATCCACTATTTTTTTTATTTAAATAGTGATTCCAAAGTTTTTTAATTTAATTTATTTATAAAATAATAAAACAAAATCTAATTTTTCGATTCGTTAATATTATATTGTTGTTAAGGCTATTAAAAAATGATTGAAATGAATGATATGAATGCTATCACTTCTACAGAAGACCTCAAATAAAGCCAAAACTTATCTTTTTGTCAGAACATATTCATAGTAATAATTGACTCGTTTTGTGTTGAAAAGAGATATTCTTATCATATGGTTTAGTATTAAAGGGCCAAAACAAACATAAACACAAAATCTATTTTTTCTACCTTTTTATACGTTTCTCTGGACTACAGTCTCTTTTCAACACAAAAACCACTCAATTATAAGTTTTGTGGCAAAAATGCAGATAATTTTGTAAATTATGGCTTAATTTTAATGTTTATATATATGTGAAGATTATATCAGAACAGAATTTAATTCTTTATCAGAGATATGTCCTAACATTAAATTTAGTGAACCTGAATATAACGAGATATCACTACCTATGCATCCAATACTGAATCATATTCTTCGGCAAAGCATTTGATCGAACGAATGAATTTCCTCCGTTTCTCTCTCTTTATCTCTACACTAACTCTCATTTCTAGAACCAGTGAGTGAGTGAGTGTGTGTGTGTGTGTGTGTGTGTGTGTGTGTGTGTGTGTGTGTGTGAGAG
>JAQIXI010000753.1:0-18703 GCA_034700165.1 Galumnidae sp. Gr-Ori-00277 | reverse complement strand
AAATTACTATTTCATACATTTTTATATCAAATTTCATTCATAACAATAAATTTAAAGTTCAAATATTCAAGTTCAATAATTAATTTTACTAGGTTTAAACTTTAAACTTTGCATAAAGTATTGATAAAATAGTTCAAAATCTATCTTTCTTTTAAGCTTTAAATCTTAATTTTATCAAGCCGAATTTCACGGAAACAGGTACTCATATACCGATAAAAAAGTTATCAATTCTATACATTCCAAGCTTTCTAAAGAGACCAAGATCATTTCAATACGATAGTGCAGGTAAAGAGTTTTACCTTCTAAGTCAAAGACTAATATAGAGTATCTTTAAGATATAAAAATTGTGCTTGTTTATTTGAAAAAGTAATAATTTCGTCTAGATATTTATGCTTAATAAAGACTATTAAAGGGTATAATTTCTAAATGAACTTGGTAATAGTATTTAAGAATGAAAATTCAAAAGACTCCTAATTTGCTCTTTTTTTCGATACTAACTTATAAAGATTATTGAAAAATATTATTTTCAATCGTTTGAAAATTGATTCATATTTTAAAGTGAAAAATGTGTTCAAACAGAAAGAAAATATTGATTACTATTATTATCGATACAATTATTTATATAAAATAGTAGTTTTGAACAAAATATTATCTTAAAGTTTGTAATAAGTTATTAAAAGTTATTTTTTAGAAAATTCTGCTAAAAATTTTAAAAAACAAGATGTAAATTTGATTAATATTGTCAAGAAGAATTTCCTAAAAAGCAAGGAAAATCTTTGAAAATCAAATAGATTTGGCAACACTTATAGAAACGGGTAAAACAATATTTCATAATAATATTATAATGACTCCATTAGTCCCTTCAAATTTTCCCATAGAATAACACTGAAAAACTTGTAGGTACTTATCGAGTCATATAATAATTCCTACATTTGCTTCTATTGAAGTTCATCTTATTTTTTTTAAGTTTTGATGCATTAGTCGGTTAATGGAATGTATATATATAAATGTGTAGAGATACTTGCTTATTTTTAAGCACTAATTTTCTTGTGAGTTATTGAAAGACAAATTAAATGTCATAATTCTTTTAAAATGTTTGTCTAAATTTAATGGTTTAAGTGACTGTAAACGTGAAATATGTAAATGAATCTCATTTCTCATATTTATATGAATTAAAACTTTGATTGACTGTCGAGAAAAAAGCGCTTAAGAATTAACAAACAGTGCTGTCATTCAATTTGAAGGAAAAAAAAGTGAAAAAAACATATTTGATTTAAAGCACAAGTCATGAGTTATGATTCATAACTTATGAAATGGAAATCTTATGGAAACACACATTCAGTTGTTGTAAATTTCGGATTATATTTTCATAGATATGTTATTTAGAAATAACTGTAAATATTTTGTTGTTTTGTCTTTGAAACTAAACCTGAATTTACATATTTTTTTTACTTCAATGGTATCATTAAAATTCATGAATATTCAATGATTTATCTAGTTCATATCAAAATTTAAATTTAGTCCCAAGAAAATTAGTTTAATTTTAATTTAAACTTTTTATCAAGTTATCATATTTACCATTTAAACCAAGGTATAATTAGATTTCAAATTGCAATGATAAATATATAAAGTTGTGATTTAGTTGCAAGGTAATTCAAATATTTAATATTTATGTTAGCAAATAGTAAATATAATGATTTAAAAGGAAATACCCCACAACTCCTCTGTGGAGTCGACTTCCATCTTATCCAATTTAACACTCTTTCCTCGGGTAAGTTTCTTCATCTGAGAACCTTTTAATAACATTTAATTTAATAAAATAACCTTACTCAAATCTTAAATAATATTATTGATAATTGATCAAGATAACACACAAACAAAATAACATTAAAATTAGAGACCAGTTGAGGACGGAATAGGTGTCGGCGGTGAATCCGTATTCCATCCGGGATTCTTTTGGGCTGTAATTAATGTCAGATGAGGTCTCATAGCGTAAACATCGTGTCGAGGGGTCAGTGACCCGACACCACTTGCAGTTGGGGGTGTGGGCGGAGACACCGACACATTTTCAGGATCATATTCCTGATTATCTTCAACTCTATCACCATTTGAATTCATAATAAATTTTTCCATTTTGTTATTGAGAACACAAACGAAGAGTTGTTTTAAACAAATTTTGAAGACAAAGACAACACTTTAAGCGAATAATAGTAACACTTAAGAAGATTCAAACGATAAGAATATTCTTAAGAAGTAATAATCAAATGATAAGAATATTCACTTAAAACTCTATTTGAGAGACTTTTTCTCCACTTTTGATATTTTCAAGTGATTTAACTCAACATTAGATAAAAGGAATTATAATTAAAGTAAACGAATAATAACTGACTTTTGTCTCAATATTTTTGTGAGTATTTTTGTGTCTTAAAAGTGAAACAAAAATTTGTTGGCATTAGTTTTGGAGTAAAAAAAATGCAAGACTTTCGAAAAGGGCGGACAGGGATTGAGTGTAATTGTGAGGGGAAACCACCAAAAAAATTTGTTGAGATTGTAATGTAAAATAACTGATGCATCAGATTTTAGTATAAAACAGAGAGAAGTGTATTCTATTGTGCCATAAGTGATGAGGTCTTTACAGAAATGTTATCATAGGAAACATTTTTACATTTAATCTATTTATATACTGAACCTCTTCTCTCATATTTGAAGCTAATTTTGATTGTCTCTCTCTTTATGTAAACTGTGAAAGACAACCAATGCTTCCCTTACAACATCTCTATTCCATAAGGAATACATGTATTTTTTCAGTATAATTTGAGGATCAATTTAGGACCAGTTCTTCGCCTAAGTTTGCAATTATTTTCCGCGAGTTTGACATTCATTGAATTTGTTTCCTTTAAATTACTTTTAAATGTCAGAGAATTTGAATATTTTCCAAATTTATGTAATTAAGTAGTTATACATCAAATGAAGTGCCAGTTCTAACCTCACTATTTATTCACTACTATTATGTCAGACATTATTAGATTTAACTAGGTACTTTATTCTGTTTTTTTCGTCAAGAATTTTAAATATGAATAAATAATGACCATGATTAAATATATTACCATATTTTTGATATAAATAATAATAAATTTTAAAAGGTTTCAATGAAAACCTTTTAGAAATTTTATCATTTAATTGAAAGCAATTATTATTCCTTTAAAGTACAGAATATTAGAGAAAAATCTCGAGTAAAGGGATGTAACCCGGGTTACAGAATATTGGAAATTAAATTTAGAATAAATTACTTTATTTTAAAACCTTAAAAATAGTATTGAATTCTTAAAAAACGGAAATCGTTGACAATTATCACTAAATGACTAAGTTAAATTTTAAACTAGTAAAAATTACTCAGAAGAGTCTGGAATCTAAAGAATTTAAAGGGAAAGTGAAGTTGAAATGAAATTTGTTTGAAAATCCCGACATTTATTTGATAAGTTTTGGAAGAGTTAAGACTAAAAATAAATGCGAAGTAAAAGAGAAACTAATTATTAGTTTTGAAGTCATTCATCACTTCATTAGATTCAGAGGTCATTAAAAAATAATTTTTAGTGAAAACAAACAAAATTAGTGTTAAATTTGATTTTTTACGTTTTTCCTCGATTACGATCGTCCGGACGGGTATTGTCGTAATTGGAAGGGGTGGAATAGGAAGTGGAGGCAGAGTTTGTTGGATGGGTTGTGGTGTCACTGGAAGTGGTGGTGTAGGTATACGTCTTTTGGGAGGCGGTTGAGGTGAACTTTGTGTTTGTGTGCGCTGTTCTTCATCTATTACAACTGAAGGCATTGATGTCGAGGCCATTTCTTTTCACAATTTTAACACAGGATATCAAAACAAGAGTTGAAAAGTTTCAATAGTTTTGATGGTTTAGTCGAAGGAACTTATCGTTTGTTCATATTTTGTTTAACAGAAAATTTTCTGAAAATATTCCAAAACAACAGATATTTTATACTCTTTTAAAGCGGAAATTCTTTTATATTAAAAATATTTAGGGTTTGTTTTGCGATTTTAGGGATTAACCCAAAAAAAAGTTCTAAAACGCAGATCACTTGAAAGTGTAGATCAAACTCTGGTCTTATTTTTGGTCAAACAAACCAATGGATGGATTGACGCGAGAAATACATATCACTTTCATTATATATATACACCGATTGGAGCAAAAGTTTCAATCAATTATAGCATAATATTTGAGAGATGGGATGGGATGGAAGTGCAACAAATCATTCGGCTGTCTGTCTCTGACTCTCTTTTACTCTTTCTGTATATTTGAGTTACTTTTATGTGTGTTTTCTGTATGTAATGTAAACAATGAACGCATTCCTATAGTAATTGCTTTAAATTTTCTATTTTTAAGTCTTTTAATAATATATTGAAAGCAAAATCTAAAGCCTATTCTGATCACAATATGGACTCTATCTGTAGCCGAATTCTGAGCTCCGGTGAAGCCAAGTATTTCTATTCTGTTCTATGAATCACATCCTGAGCCCATCACTCCTTTAACAGCTATCCCTTTAGCTGTAAATCCCTTTGCATTTTGAACATCGATTATAATAAGCAGTGTTTTTATAATGCGATTCGTATCACAAAACATCAACACTACAGTCAAATACCGTTTTTACTGACAAATTGCCTCCAATTAGTCAACATCTCTTAAAAAAAGATGATTTAAAGCCATTACTAAAGTAATTTAAGCAATTAATCACAAAGTAATGGAATTTTGCCAAATTACCTAGATTATTTTAATTTTTATTCTAATTAAAAGAAATTCTAAACAAATATTTCTAAATATTGTAATAAAGAAAATTAACGGAATATTTAGCGAATATTCTTAATATTAGGATCCGGTTGTAAGAAAGGGTAAGACTAGTTAGTGGTGACAGTGTTGTACAACCCGTTCCTTAAACTCGTGCGGATCTATAAATTATAAGCAACCGGTGCTCTAAATAGCGTATAAAAAGAGGGATTAGAGGAAGAGTTGGCAATCAAAACAAATAATATGAGATGAGATGACACCAACTTAAGAATCAATTTATTTTGGTTTAATCCTACACACAATCTATGGTTCAGTCATTTCTTTGGTGATGTGCTCTCAATAATTCATTAGATGTTTGAAATCCTCTGTTTTTGATTATAAATTCAAAATTATTTATTGCTTTCAATAAGAAATTCAAATAAATTCTTCTGATTTTATCACAAATTTTAGATCAAATTATTACTAATTATAATGAATGGCTAAGAAATACCCAAGATCATTATTTAAACTTACCTTCTATTTGACTTATCAAGGAAACCTGAGGCGCCATATATCGTTTGGATTGGACAGAATGTGGATGCATAGAAGGTGATAATGGATGTGTTGGGGAACCACTCATTAGTCCCATATCCTCAGGTTCATCTTGTACACTTTTCTTTCTCTCTAATTGTGGTTTTGAATATTCCATTTGTGTGTGAAATAATAGGAAAGTTATTACCTTGCTCTAACTTTCACTAAATTCTATTAATGTTATGTAACATAACTTATGTTACGAAATAAGTCTTATTATATATTTATAGGTCGTTCTAATAAAAATATCAATTATAAAAAAGATGCTTGCTAATCCAATGATTTGCACTTTTATGATAGACTATTAAAATTTGTTTTCAGTTCTTAATTAGTTGAGTCTATTTTAAACTTCATTGATATTAATAACTTATAACTTAAATACCAAATAATGTATTAAAAAATGTTAAAATAAATTATTTTTGTTCCAAAACTATAAAATTTTATTATAAACTAAAGGTTTAGTTGAGTTTAATATCTAATTAAAGTTAATATACATTTAAAATCCATATTAGGGACCATTAATAGTGTTATCCCTAATAGTATTTTATCGATGAAATAAAACAGAAATTCTAAATATTTACACAAAAATTTATGAGAAATCTCTAAATTACCCTGATACATCAATAGTACATTAATTAAACTAGTATATTTCAGTTCTAACTTTAACTCAACGGCTGATAATTAACAGTTTTATTACAAAAAAAGATATCTGAAAATCAGAGGAAGAATTTTTGAGACAAGAATTTTATCTTCAGTAATAAAAAAAACAGTTATATAAAGTTATTTAATCAAGAACATTGCAAACAAGTATTGACGTGAAGGTCATTTAAAATCATTATTCATATATTATGTTGAGTCTAATCTGTCCTCAATTCTAACAATTCTGTGTTGTTTTGCCTTTTTATATAAACCTTTTTAGACGTAATTTATTTCACAAGTTATACACCAATTGAGTCATCGCTGAAATCAATTTTTTAAAATACAGTGATTTTTATTTATATTTTATTTATAATTAATTAAAAATTCAAATTAAAAATTAAATGTAAGTAATTATCGTTTAACTAAATCTACTAAATAAGCAAGGTTATTCATTAATTCAGTGGTGGATTTTAGTGATTAATCGTGATTTAAGTTTTGCTAAATAAGGTCTTCAATGGGTGACAACGCCCTCAATGTTTTCAATTCATATTTTTAGCCTAAATTTACTAAAAATTTAAGGAAATTTATCTTTTAATTTATTAATTATAATATTGAGCATATAATTGTGCATGGTATAACCATGCTCATAATGGTTACTTATTTTTAATTTTATTTAAATTACTTTACTTTTTAGTGATTTATTTATGAATTAAACTGAAAAATCATTGAATCGGTTGAAAGCTATGGATATTCAGCCGCCGAAAGACATTAAGATATTAGAAACAGTGGATGATATCCAAGAAAGACGTGAAACTGTTTTGGGAAGATATGCACAGTTTAAGTCTGAGGCGAAGACCAAAAGGTCTAAATTAGAGGACAGCCGTCGCTTCCAATACTTTAAAAGAGATGCGGACGAACTCGAGTCGTGGATCAATGAAAAACTACAGACGGCTTCCGATGAGAGCTATAAAGACCCGACTAATCTCCAGGCAAAGATTCAAAAGCACCAGGCATTTGAGGCCGAAGTGGCCGCACATTCCAATGCTATCGTACAGTTGGACAACGCCGGCATTGAAATGATTAACCAGCAACATTTTGCCTCTGATGTCATCAGAGTATATATCATTTTGTCATTTATTACTTCTTTTTCTTGGGATATGATTAGTAATTCCGTTCCTGACTGAGACTATAGTCATTGAGGAACAACCCTTGGCTGTGTCTGATCCCAATCTTATTCTACAAATATTTCTTAAAAATTCTTTGTATTTGAAGTAATTTTCTGTTTTAAAAAATTATAGCAAAGACTCGAAGAATTGCATCGTTTGTGGGAACTATTGCTGTCGAAGTTGGCCGACAAAGGCTTGAAATTACAGCAGGCATTGGTTTTGGTGCAATTCCTCCGCCAATGCGATGAAGTGCGCTTTTGGATTACAGACAAAGAGGCGTTTGTCAACACCGATGAAATCGGACAGGATTTGGAACATGTAGAAGTGCTTCAGCGAAAATTCGATGAATTCCAAAAAGACATGGCTTCCCAAGAGTTCCGCATTATGGAAGTGAATGAACAAGCAGATCTACTTATTCGTGAAGACCATCCCGAAAGAGATACCATTCAAAAACGAAAGGATGATTTGAACGATTCTTGGCAACGACTCAAACAATTGACTCTTTTAAGGCAGGAGAAACTCTTCGGCGCTCATGAAATCCAGCGCTTCAATAGAGACGCTGACGAAACCATTGCCTGGATCACTGAAAAGGATGTCGTCCTCTCTTCTGATGACTACGGAAGAGATTTAGTGTCAGTACAGACATTGCAAAGAAAACACGAAGGAATAGAACGCGATTTGGCCGCTCTTTCCGATAAAGTCGAGACTTTAGGACAGGAAGCAAACAGACTCTGCGGAATACACGAAGATTTGGCCGATCAGACCAGAGCTAAACATTCGGAAATTGAGACGACTTGGGAACAGCTTAAAGCAAAAGCTTTGGAACGTCGCCGGCGTTTGGATGAATCCTATCTTTTGCATCAATTTTTGGCAGATTTTCGTGATCTCATCTCTTGGGTTCACGACATGAAATCTATTATATCTGCCGATGAATTGGCCAAAGATGTGGCCGGAGCTGAGGCTCTCCTTGAACGCCATCAGGAGCACAGGGGAGAAATTGATGCCCGAGAAGACAGCTTTAGACTAACGGCAGAGGCCGGACAACAACTTTTGGAACAAAAAATATCTGTGGATGAGGTCAACGACAAACTAATCACTCTTTCAAATGAAAAGACATCCCTCACTGTTTTATGGGAAGAAAGACGTATTCTCTACGAACAGTGTATGGATTTGCAGCTATTTTATAGAGACACAGAACAAGCGGACACATGGATGGCCAAACAGGAGGCTTTCCTCGCAAATGAAGATTTAGGCGATTCCCTCGACTCTGTGGAAGCGCTCATCAAAAAGCATGAGGACTTTGAAAAGTCTTTGGCAGCTCAGGAAGAAAAGATCAAAGCATTGGACGAATTCGCAACCAAATTGATTGAGGGTCAACACTACGCCACTGATGACGTCGCACAACGACGTCAGGCATTACTCGAAAGAAGAAATGCTTTACTCGAGAAGTCATCAATTCGTCGTTCGATGTTAGAAGACTCATACCGTTTGCAACAATTTGAGAGAGACTGCGACGAAACTAAGAGTTGGGTCACTGAAAAATTAAAGACCGCTTCCGATGAGTCATATTTGGATCCGACAAATCTTAACGGAAAACTTCAAAAACATCAAAACTTTGAACAGGAATTGAGTGCAAATAAATCTCGAATCGATGAGATTTCTATTGTCGGTAAAGAACTTATTGATAACAATCATTACGCGGCGCCAAAAATTAATGAAAGGGTGACCCAAATCTGTGAATTGTGGCAGTCATTAGTGGCCACCGCTGAGAACAAAGGCTCCAAATTGACCGAAGCGGCAGAACAGCAACAGTTTAATCGTGGTGTTGAAGACATTGAGTTATGGCTCACAGAAATTGAGGGTCAATTAGTGTCTGAAGACTATGGAAAAGACTTGACATCTGTTCAGAATCTGATTAAAAAACAGGCACTTCTCGAAGCAGATGTAATCTCACATCAGGACAGAGTGGATGGTGTTGTCATTCAGGCCAATCAATTCATAGAGAAGGGCCACTTCGACGCTGACTCTATTAAAGCAAAACAGACGGCACTCGTCGATAGGTTCAAAGCACTTCAGGGACCGATTGTTGCTCGAAAAGAACGACTCAGTGATGCTCTTCGTGTTCAGCAATTGTTTCGAGACATTGAAGACGAAGAGTCGTGGATTCGGGAAAAGGAACCGATTGCTGCCTCTACTAATAGAGGACGTGATCTGATTGGTGTTCAAAATCTGATTAAAAAACATCAAGCAGTTTTGGCTGAGATTAATAATCACGAGCACAGAACACGCTCTGTATGTCAGAGCGCTGAAGATATGATAAGAGAGGGTCACTTTGCCAGCGATGACATTCAAAAACGGGTTTATTCTGTTAACGATAAGTGGCAGTCACTTAAAGAAAAGGCTAATCAAAGAAAGCAAGACTTAGAGGACTCACTTCAGGCCCACCAATACTTTGCTGACGCAAATGAGGCCGAGTCGTGGATGAAAGAGAAGGAACCAATTGTTGGTTCCTCTGATTTTGGCAAAGATGAGGACTCGACTGAAGCTCTTTTGAAGAAACACGAGGCACTTATGGCTGATTTGGATGCTTTCAATAACACTATTCAAGGCTTGAGAGCACAGGCCAATAGTTGTAAACAACAGGAACAGCCGATTGTCGACCAGTCGGGCAAAGAAGTTGTTATGGCTTTATATGATTATTCAGAGAAGTCTCCCCGAGAAGTGTCGATGAAAAAGGGAGACGTATTGACTCTTTTAAACTCCAACAATAAGGACTGGTGGAAAGTTGAGGTCAATGACCGCCAGGGCTTCGTTCCCGCCGCTTATGTCAAGAAAGTTGAGGCAGCACTCAGTGCCAGTCAACAGCATTTGGCGGACCAGAACTCTATCGGCGCCCGACAGTCACAAATCGAAGGACAATACGACAATCTTTTGGCACTCGGAAGGGAACGTAAAGCAAAACTGGAGGAGTCGTGTAAAGCCTACCAATTGGTCAGAGAGGCAGCAGAATTAGCGCAATGGATTAAAGATAAGGAACAGGTGGCAGCTGTTCATGAAGTCGGCGATGATCTCGAACAGGTTGAAGTCTTCCAGAAGAAGTTCGACGACTTCATGAGTGACCTCAGAGCTAATGAGGTCCGTTTGGCTGAAATGAATGAAGTAGCGACACAACTGTCCAATTTGGGACAGACAGAGGCAGCCGTCAAAATAACACAACAGGTCGATGACCTCAACATAAAGTGGTCTCATCTCCAGGAAGTGACTCAGGAAAGAGCCCAACAGTTGGGTTCAGCCCATGAGGTTCAACGTTTCCATAGAGATGTCGACGAAACTAAAGACTGGATTAAAGAAAAAGATGACGCACTAAATAATGATGACTACGGACATGACCTGCGGTCAGTACTTCTATTTTTCAGTTTTAATTAAATTACTCGTTGTATAACTTTTTTTATGATGAATTACTTGCCCTCTCATAGACCACACTTTTGTTGTGATCTCTGGATGATTAAGTTTTTCTGATTTTTGTGTTCAAATGTGTGATATATGGCCCACACTTTCCCCTTTCAAATATACATTTTATTAGAAACAATTAATAAATTATAATTTTAATTCATTGAAAATAGAATCAGTCATAGGTTTACATAAAAGATATTTAATATGAAATGATTTAAAAGTTTAAAACTATTTTCTGAGGGATTGCCATAAAGTAGACTTTCTTTTAGGTATTCGATAGTGTGGTATAAGGAGCTAGTACAGTTAGACAGTGAACATTTTTAATATAAAATTGAATTTTAAGTTTTAGTACACGTTTTAATATACAGTTTAAAATTATAAATATTTATAAAACATTTGTTATATTTTTATATCATTTAAATACTGAAGAGTTTTCGAGAAAAAATAAACTGAATTTGTGTTAACAGATCTGTTCAGACACTTCAGCGCAAACATGAAGGTCTCGAACGAGATTTGGCAGCTCTGGGCGATAAAATCAAACAATTGGATGAAACGGCACGTCGTCTGATGCAAACACATCCCGATTCCGCAGAACAGACTTATGAGAAACAGCGAGAGATCAATGAAGACTGGAATCAATTGACAGCAAAAGCCAACGCTCGCAAAGAGAAACTTCTCGACTCATATGATTTGCAGCGGTTTTTGGCCGACTATAGAGACCTTATGTCTTGGATTAATTCAATGATGACTTTAGTGTCATCTGAAGAACTGGCAACTGATGTGACGGGCGCTGAGGCTCTTCTTGAAAGACATCAGGTTTTGATTGAAATCAAATGTTTCAAAAATGTAAATGTTTTTTGTGTTAAATCAGGAACATCGCACAGAAATCGACGCCCGAACCGGAACTTTCCAGGCTCTCGAAGTGTTCGGTCAAAATTTGCTCGATTCCCAACATTACGCCAGTCCTGAAATTCAGGCAAAATTGGATAACTTGAATCGCGCGCGAGAAGATCTCGAAAAAGCGTGGATCGAACGCAGAATGAAATTGGATCAGTGTTTGGAACTCCAACTTTTCTATAGAGATTGCGAACAGGCAGAGAACTGGATGGCCAGCAGAGAGGCCTTCCTCTCCAGTGATGATATGGGCGGTGATAATGTGGAAGCTCTCATTAAGAAACACGAAGACTTTGATAAAGCTATCAATGCTCAGGAAGAAAAGATCGGAGCTCTCACTGCTTTGGCTCAACAGCTTATTGATGCCGACCACTACGCGGCCGAACCCATTGAAGACAAGAAAAATCAAGTATTGAATCGTTGGCGTCATCTAAAGGACGCATTGATTGAGAAACGCTCGAAGTTAGGCGAATCTCAAACTTTACAACAGTTCTCAAGAGATGCCGACGAAGTCGAGAACTGGATCGCAGAGAAACTGCAAATGGCAATGGATGAGTCATATAAAGACCCTGCTAACATTCAATCCAAACACCAAAAGCACCAAGGTAATTCCTGTTCTAATTTCTAATGGTTTGCTTTAATTCACTATTCTTTCGAAATAGCATTTGAGGCTGAATTGGCCGCTAATAAAGACAGAATTCAATCAGTTCTCGGAATGGGCGACAATTTGATAGATAAGCGAAGGTGTGCCGGAAGTGAAGAGGCCGTCCAACAGAGACTGACCTCAATCGCTGAACAGTGGACACATTTGTCACAAAAAACAACCGAAAAGTCTTTGAAACTCAAAGAAGCGAATAAACAGCGAACGTTTAACGCAGCCGTCAAAGACATTGACTTCTGGTTAGGAGAAGTCGAGAGTCTTCTTAAATCTGAAGACTCGGGCAAAGACTTGGCTTCAGTTCAAAATCTGATTAAAAAGCATCAGTTGGTTGAGGCAGACATTCAGGCACACGAAGACCGCATCAAAGATATGAATGGTTTAGCCGACAGTCTTATCGAGTCGGGACAGTTTGACACCGCAACCATTCAAGAAAAGCGTTCCTCAATTAATGAGAGGTCAGTTCACTTAAATTTTATTTTTACTAAAATTTAATTTAAATCCATTTTAAAAAAAACTTGGAATCATTTAAAACAGGGTTACCCACTCAGACACAGGGTCAATTAATTATAATTACTAAAAACACTGACCAAGTCATGGCATAGCATACGCACCAAATATCCTAAAAAGTGTCTGAATGGTAGCCTTGATTTAAAACTTGAGAACAATTTGTAGAACTATTTGCAGAAATGATGAAAGTATTCATTTATATAAAAATTTATTTGATTTTAAACATTAGATACGAAAGAGTGAAAACTTTAGGCACTTATCGTCGAACGCGTCTCAATGAAGCCAATACTTTGCATCAGTTCTTTAGAGACATCGCAGACGAAGAGAGTTGGATCAAAGAGAAGAAACTGTTGGTCAACAGCGATGATTACGGACGCGATTTGACTGGTGTTCAAAATCTGCGCAAAAAACATAAACGATTGGAAGCGGAGTTGGCATCACACGAGCCCTCCATTCAGGCGGTACAGGACGCCGGACAGAAACTTATGGTCGAATCGAATTTAGGAGTTCCAGAAATCGAGCAAAGACTTCAGGCACTCGAACAGAATTGGCAGGACTTAAAGAAAATGGCAGCACTTCGAGGCAACAAATTGGAGGAATCTCTTGTATTCCAACAGTTTTTGGCAAAAGTTGAAGAGGAAGAGGCCTGGATTTCAGAAAAGCATCAATTATTGTCTATTGAAGATTATGGCGACACTATGGCTGCAGTGCAGGGACTCCTAAAGAAACATGATGCTTTTGAGGCTGACTTTGCTGTTCATCGCGAACGTTGTGCTGATATTATAAACGCCGGACAACAGTTAGTATCTGAAGGCAACCATCACTCGGATGCCATTCAGCAGAGATTACAACAGTTGCAGTCAAGACTTGACTCATTGGACTCCAGCGCTCGTCGCAGAAAAGGCAAACTTTTGGATAATTCGGCATATCTTCAGTTTATGTGGAAGGCAGATGTCGTCGAGAGTTGGATCGCAGACAAAGAAGTACAGGTCAGGAGCGATGACTACGGGCGCGATCTCTCCAGTGTTTCAACACTTTTGACGGTATGTTTAATAATGAAGTCTTTAAATTATTAACTAATTCTGTGCTCTGATAGAAACAAGAAACATTCGACGCAGGTTTGGCTGCTTTTGAACAAGAGGGTATTCAGAGCATTACTCAACTCAAGGATCAATTGGTTGCTGCGAACCACAACCAGACTCAGGCAATCGCTAAACGACACGACGATGTAATGACGCGTTGGAATAATCTGTTGGGCGCTTCCGAAGCCCGCAAACAACGTCTTCTCCGAATGCAAGAGCAATTTAAACAAATCGAGGACCTGTTCCTTACTTTTGCTAAGAAGGCATCCGCTTTCAATTCATGGTTCGAAAATGCAGAGGAAGATCTAACAGATCCCGTCCGATGTAATTCCATTGAAGAAATTCGAGCTCTAAGAGAAGCACACCATCAGTTCCAGCAGTCTTTATCTTCGGCCCAAAATGACTTTGAAGTGTTGGCCCAATTGGACCGTCAAATCAAGAGCTTTAATGTTGGCGCTAATCCTTATACCTGGTTCACTATGGAAGCACTGGAGGACACGTGGCGTAACCTCCAGAAAATCATTCAGGAACGGGACGTGGAATTGGCTAAAGAGTATCAGAGACAGGAAGAGAACGACCGCCTCAGACGAGAATTTGCGAAACACGCAAATGCTTTCCATCACTGGATAACCGAAACGCGGTATGACTTGAGAACAGAAATTGAATCAAAACTAACAGCTTTTGCTGTGCATTGAATTAGAAATTTTTGATTATTTTTAATATAGTTTTTGCCAAAACTAATGATTTTTTTCCAATTCTTAACTCCAATCCAACCATTTTTTGCTCATATTTTGAAACCGTCGCCCCTCAACAGAATGTGGTTATTGGACGGGTTATTATCCATTTTTTGATTTTTTTGTTTTAACCCATTATTAGTAAATTCTGTATTAATATGATTGTATTGCAGTTCATCAATGATGGAGGGCTCGGGTACTCTCGAGAATCAATTGGAGGCCACCCGTCGAAAGGCAGCTGATGTTAGGGCCAAACGATCCGATTTGAAAAAGATTGAAGATTTGGGCGCTATTCTTGAAGAGCACTTGATTTTGGACAATCGCTATACTGAACACAGCACTGTAGGACTGGCCCAACAGTGGGATCAATTGGATCAGTTAGGAATGAGAATGCAGCACAACCTCGAACAACAAATACAGGCTCGAAATCAGTCCGGTGTTAGTGAAGACGCACTTAAAGAGTTCTCAATGATGTTTAAGCACTTCGACAAAGACAAGTCCGGAAAACTTAACCACCAGGAGTTTAAGAGCTGTCTCAGAGCTCTCGGTTATGACCTGCCTATGATAGAAGAGGGTCAGCCCGATCCAGAGTTCGAGACAATATTGAATAGTGTCGATCCCAACAGAGACGGATACGTCTCATTACAAGAGTATATGGCTTTTATGATCAGTAGAGAAACAGAAAACGTCACAACCAGTGAAGAGATTGAGAACGCTTTCCGTGCGATCGCCGCCAATGAGAGGGCGTACGTCACCTCCGATGACTTGTATTCGGTATGTCATCAGTTTTTCTTAATTTTAATATTTTCATTGAATTTTAATTTTCTTATTGAATGTCCAGAATCTTACGAAAGAAATGGCGGAGTATTGTATGCGAAGAATGAAAAAATATGTGGACCCGAAAACGGGCCGCGAAGTACCCAATGGTTACGACTATATTGACTTCACTCATACACTATTTCAGAATTAATCAACACTTTTAGCCCCACTTTAAGACATTATATAAATCGCTTTCGTATTTAAATTATTAGTTAATTCCAAACAATTGTGTAGTGTTTTTGACACTGAATTCACTCAATGGTAGCTATTATTGAACCCCAATTAGAAAACTTGAATATATTTACAAAATATTTACTATTAATCGATAAAAAGCTTTATTTTCTGATTATTTTTCAATTGTTTGAAAGCTATTTACAGATATTTATCAAAGATTTCAGAGTTATTTACAGATTTAGTTCTTTTAGTTTTGTCTAATTTTGTGACAAATTTTAGTTTATTTTATAAACTCTTATGTGATTCCATTCAATAGACTATCGATTTGTTTTGGATTTATATAAACCTATTTCTCAAATAAATTAATGATTTGATTAAAATTATACAAAAGAGGTATAAATGACTAAAAGTAATGAATTCTATGGAATGTATTATGAAATTAATTGAATAGTTTTGGTCGGTTTAGTCGTTATTTCGCGGATCGAAATGTTGTCGTCCAAAGAGAAAAAGGATTAAACATATCGTCTTTAAGAGTAAACTCTGAAATAGTTATATAAACGGCGACCACAACTCCGATGATAGAAGCGATGTATATATTATTACGAAATATGATACACGTGGCCACACATAATCCCAGGTAAGTCGCATAACGTGCTAATGATATATGCATTTCACGTTTGTTAGCGCTCAGGTCAATACATATGCCATCCTTTAATACGTGATTAGCAGCGCATTTAATACACTATAAATGAATTTGATATTTAAACTTGGAACATCATATTTTGCATCATGTTTTGACTTTGCCCTAGCTCATCATTATTACCCTTATAGTGATAGGACTCAGTACTCCTCAATTTAGTAATAAATGATTGATATCTAAACTATCGATTTTTTAAGACAACAAATCAATGGTTTTTTTTGTATAAAATGCTGACTAAAAGTGTTTTCAAAGGATATCCTTTTTTAGAGAATTCTAAACAAAACTAACGGTTCTTTCAATTATTTAAAATAATCTCTTAATCGATATTATAATTAAATTTCTATAAAATCATTCGTTGTTTAAGAAAAACAAAGTTTTGAATTTACCGAATCGGGTCCGTCACCATTACATCCATCACAGGCTTTATCACATTCTTTGATAGGAAGAAAAGACAAAAAGTCATGAAAAGTGACAAAAAAAAAGTAAAATTCAAAAATAAATTTTTTGAAAATTTAATGAAATTAAATAAAAGAATTTACAAATAATTTAAACTTTAAATAAAAGTCAATATCAAGAGTTTAGGATTTTTTTGTTAGTCTTTGAATAGTTTTTAAATGCATTACATTTATTCCAGAGCTTAAGATTGACATAATGTAAAGGCCGTGAAGTAGTACTGAAACATCGATATAACGCAGCAAACAGTAAACACTTACGATAGCAATAGAAAGAGCCCTCAGTATTGATGCAAAAGGCATTTGATTCGCACGGATTGGCCCCAATGTCCACACATTCATCGATGTCGACACAGCCGTAATCGTTATCCCAAATATAGCCACCGCTGCAAACGTGACAACCTTTAGGACCGGACGAACGACACGAATCCTGACACGACTTATCGCAGGCCTCACAAACCATTCGTTCAGTCGTTTCGTTCTTTTGTTGGAAGAATTTTTTGTCGCATTTATTACATTCGAGTCCCGCATATCCGGTATCGCAAACACATCGACCCGAGCCGTCACGCGAACCATTGCCCGCACAATAGCCGCGACCGCTGCACATATTATCTGGAAAGCCTACACATGGCTTACAATTAGGTCCGTAATAGCCTTCTGGACAGCACGCCTTCATCTGATCCAAACAGAGATAGTCGTAAAGAGATTGTTGTTGAGATTGACGGCGAGTGAACCACCAGTTCTCGATCTGTGGCTCATATTCTTCGGCCAAATGGTGACACTTAAGAAGACAATCAATTATTTGATTTAAACGAAATGAGAGAATACCTCATCCTTTCCAACAGTCAATTCAATGCAGAGCTGTTCCTGTATTTCAGTCAAACGTATCTCAGAGTTGGCATAAGAACCAAGTTTACTTTCTTCCCAATTAGTGTCTCCGCCTTCAAATTTGCCTCTTTGTGTCCGCTCCAAACCCTAATATATTAGAATTTATTATTAAAGGAAAACACATAAGAATTGACACTAAAATCATTTAGACTTAAATACAAATCCATAAAAAGACAAAACATTGGTTTCAATAATCTATTCATTAATTAATTTCAATCACTAAATGTGTCTACAATTAGCCTACAATTAACCTTGCTCAAATTTACCTTATCAAATGATTCTGTCAATACTTTGCACTTCTGACAGATATTTAACTTAGAAGGCGAGTGACCACTCGTTGGAAGTGATGGCAAAGAAGATCCCGAAAGAGGTATTAATGATAGAAATATTAATATAAAAATAATGCAAACAATTAAAACATATAAAAAACTGTTAATTGTTTTCGTGTTATTACACGTCATTATAGGCTTTACACCAATTTTTGAGCGATTATTTACTAATAAATCGTCTCTTTTTAAGTTTTCTTTCATTTGTCGTTAAAATTAAACAAAATTTCAATTAGTTTTGAGTAAAATATTTAGAAAAATGGGTTAAATATTACGGAAATTGTGGTCACTTTCCCGGCTTTTAAACAAAATTCTCTTCATTTGTTTATAATTTAAAGTTTTCATTATTTTTTATTTACGTTATTTACTTTGAATACTGAATATAAAGCCATCTCTTGACTAAAAAGCTAACTATTGTATAATATAAGGATGGAAAATACTAGACTTCATTTTAGATTTTTGGTTTGTCTTTAGTACAAACATTACGTCAAATATTTAATATGAAATTGAGGGAAAATACTTTATGTATGAAAACAAACCAAAGGTTAAAATGGAGTTTAATATTTTCCATTCTTATGTTGTACTATAGTTAGCTTTTTAGTCAAGAGATGGCTTTGATTTAATTATCTTTTTTCGGCATTTATTTGGTTTGGATTTTAAACTTTAAAATTTAAAGTTCTCTTCATTTTATTTCAAATATTTATCTTAACTTCCCTGTTGCTGGCTCAATACACAGCCAAAGTGTTGATGGGTTAATCCACAGTGCTTAACATCAAATATTACGTAACATAATAATCGAGACCCTTTCACTCAAACAGTGTATTGTTTACAGTGTATTGATC
>JAQIXI010000752.1:0-18704 GCA_034700165.1 Galumnidae sp. Gr-Ori-00277 | reverse complement strand
TTGATTCAATATAACAACAAATTATTTTCAATTTTTAAAAATTTTTATATAATTTTTATTCGAGAAAATGATTTTTTGTCGAATTCAGATCACAGTTAAAAGCAATTATCAAATCTGAGAAAATCTTCTAATTTCTTACAGTTTTACTATTCTTATAAATTTTTATAATAACATAATTACAGTATTTTTCTTTAATTAAATATTTAATTTTTTTTTAAAAACTAAATATTAAAATTAGAAAATTTTTAAAGTTTTCAGAACTACTGGAAATATATTAATTCAAAATATATTTAAAAATTTGGAGCTCTATCTCTATCTTTATCTAAAAATATTTTCAATTTATTTTCTTTAGTTTTTTATCTTGGCAAGATCAGATTAATAGAAAAGTTTATTTATTTTGAAACTTATTAGTAATAATTTATTACTAATTAATAATATTTATTAATTAGTAATAAATTATTAATTCTCATAAGTAAAGTAAAGTAACTTTTCTTTATTCCTATTAATTTTTTTCTCATTAAAATTTATATTTTAATTTAATAGTATTTTAGTTCATATTTTATGAATTATTTCATTTAATATAAATTATTTAAAATGTATTCAATTCACACTTTCTTTTTTCTTCCGTTCATTAGAGACATGAGAAGCGTTTTTAAGTTATTTGGGCCGAAATCTGTGCTTATTTTACACCAGATTTGGCCTAAATTTTTGAATTATTGAGAATTTTAAGAACATCTGGAATTTCGGTGTTATTAGTCCTATGAGTCCTAATTGAGTCCTAATATATTATTTCAGTTCAAACACTTTTATTCGATGTCTAAATCTAAAAAAGTGGTGATTTATAAATTAGTCATAAACTAAGCAAATAAGCAAGAAACTTTTCATATAAGTTATATCTCACTGTTTATATTTAATATGACTCAGATAATAAAGTGATATATATTTATATCTAGGATGTTTTAGTCACACTAACAAAATATGTGCATAATCAAATTTCTAAGAGAATGAATTGTTATACAATTTTTTTAAAAAAACATCAAATATATTCGTAAGCTATCAATGAATGAATGAATGAATGAATTCATTGGTTGTATCGAAGAATCAAAAGGAATGTAAAAATGAGTGAAAAATTGAAACAATAACTGAAATTAATTTATTTTGAAGTTTTTGCCGTTTTTTTAGAGTTGACGTAATTGTAAATAAAATTCGGAACAAATCTATTTTTATCACAACTTTTGCAAAATATTACGATATGTTTATTGAAATTTCTTCACTGAAGTCAGAATTTGGGCAAAATTTCAAAATATTTTGTCAAAAATAATAGTTGTTTGAAATGACTGCAAATACAGATATTATTGAAATCTATTTTATCTATATTTGTGTCCATCGATTCATATCCTTTCGATTATTTTCAAATATTAATGAAATATGTTTTCCTTCAAACAATAAGTTTTACTTTTTTTCAAAATTGATTTCAAATTATTTTCTTATATTTTTATACTATAAAAATGATTTTAATTATAAAATAACTTTTGATTATTTTTTTAATTATATTAAAAGTTCATTAAAATATGATTCCATTAAATATTTACTCAATAATACATTTTGTATAAGAAATTAAAACCATTTTAAGTGGAAAATAATACCTCTAATAAAAAGTAATTTATTGACAATTATAATCAAATGCAACATAGATTACCATGGTAATCTCTTAATATTGTTTAATAGACTAATATAAATGAATGAGATTTGAATAAATTGAAAGTAAACTTTAGCTTTGATTCAATAAATTTGAAAAAAATAATTCTTGAGTTCAAAGTAATTGTATTTTAATCGACAAAAGGTATGTAAAGGACTTATAAACTAAACAATTGATAACTAATTGAGAAATAATCCTTTTTTAAATTAATTAGAAGTGAAGGCGTTTTCTAAATATTTAGAAATTTATTTCTATGAAATACTTTGAATGTAAGGACAGGATTGCCATCGATTTTCTTATAACAAACGAATAATAAATATATTTCTTAAAGTATTGAATAATTCTTATATGAATACAAATTAAAGAATTAAAGTATAAGATTTAAGATTTGTTTAAAGATATATAAGATGTTATTGACTGTAAAATGGGCTCATTTTGAGGATTGCCTCTGAACTGAAAATTCCAAAAAAGATAGAGTTTAGGGCCAAACAGTTGTGAAGTATTAGTCAATGGATGAGAATCTAATCTAATCCTAAATTCATTCATTGATTCCCCGTTTGAGAGCAACAGTTCTTAACTTTTTTTGTTAGTTTTACGTCAATAGAGAGCAGTAATAAACTTATGAGTAATGCTTCCAAATAATAACAAATACATTAAAATCGTTACCAAAAAAACATATTAACTTTAAGACCAGAATTTTCAATGTTTTCATACAAACAATATTCAACATAATTTTGAGAAAATATTTGAAGAAAAGTCATTTTATATGACTTTAGTAATAGAATCGATGAAATTTTATATAGAAATTAATGAAATTTTAATTCAAAAGAAATGAAAGTTTTGAGACATAAAGAGTTGTGGGTAACGTTATTTGTGTTTAAGTGAGTTATGTGTTGTGTGTATGGGTTGGCAGTTGTGTGGCATTGGCTGTCATTGGGTTTCATTGGGTCTGTCATAGGGTTGGCATCGGTAGCCATATTTGGGTGTTGTTGTGCTGAGCTCTCACTCAGGCTTTGTCTGACACACACTTCACTCAACTGTTGGTTCGATCGCTAGACATTTGCAGCGGTTTTGTGATCAAACAAATCGATAGTTAATTGTCATTAAAAGAAATCGTGTGATAATGTCGTGGCAAACATATGTCGACAATCAAATCTGTGCTCAGGTCTCGTGTAAGTTAGCCGTCATCGGAGGACTGTCTGATGGACAGGTTTGGGCCAAATCTGAGAAAGAAGTGGCGCAACCGGTCAGTGATAGAAACCATTTAATTATTGAATTAATTAATAATATTTTGGTTTGAATTAAAGGTAACACAACAGGAGTTGAAAGCAATCGCCGACGGCATGAAAAATAACCCGAACTCATTTCAAGAACACGGAATACATTTGGCCGGAGAAAAGTACTTCTGTCTTCAGGCAGAGAATAATCTAATTCGTGGCCGTAAAGGCGGTTCTGCACTTTGTATCGTCGCCACCAACACATGTATGTCTTTTCTGGTTATTGGATGCAATTGTGGGTTAACTCATCTCATTTTCAGGTCTATTATGTGCGGCCACAACAGATGGCTTCCCTCCGGGTCAGCTCAATACAGTTGTTGAAAAATTAGGGGATTATTTGCGGGCGAATAACTACTGATATGTTTCGATAATTTTTAATAATATGTAAAGTTTTCCGAAGCGATCGAAATATCTTTTTATGTTTTATGAGATAATGAGTCATAAATTATTGCTTTAATTGTAAGTCTTGGCTCACAATTATGTAACTCGTTTTGAAAGATATGTTGGATTAAAATTTTATTCATTGATTTAAATCACAGTTTATGTCATCTCTTTTACATTTAAAGTGAGGTTTTTTTAGTACTTTTTTAGTTCTCTCCAAAACTTGAATTAACCAAAAGCGACAAAAATAGCGACAATTTATGAGTAAAACCGGCACTCCTTTCGACCGACAAAATAAACGACAATTTGACTCAACTCTGCCGTCGATTATATCATTTTTGAAACTTTTAAGGGATTAATTAACTTTTATCGCTTCCAATCACCGGTATATCAATGGTATATCGATGACAAGTCAGACACTTCAAAGTAGACATTCACTATATATACACTATATATGTATATATATATATATACAGCCCTTAACTTTTACTCTCTTATAAGTTATAAGACAGCGCTCTTCCATTGCATACTTAACTCTTTAAATGTTTGCAAATCATTGCATTTCAGACAATAAAGCACTTCATATGAACTCAACTCAAGGCTTACATTCATTTAAATTTTAATTTCTTATTTGAGAAAACAAATCATTTGAGAAATTCTTCACAACTTTTTTATTCAGTGATTTATTTATCAAAACTTTTTTAGAAACTTTTGTCAATATTTAGGAATTAATTATTATATAAAGTATTAATTGTCTAACAGTTTAAGAAATGCGTTAACTTTTAGTAGAAAAGCATTAAATGCGATAATGTCTATGAATAGAGACTTTGTATTTAACTGATCTTACATTACGTTTGAGTTTCAATGTAACTGTTATTAATGTTATGATAATTTAATAATCATTAGTAAAACTCTGAGTCAAACTTTTTAAATAAGTTTTAATTATTGGTATAAATGAAATGATTTGATAGTATAACTCAATTCAATTGATTGATTGCATTCATTAGACTTTATAAGACATTGAAAAGCAATCGACTGTTTAGAGCATCGCTTTTATTCTAATTATTATCATTTAATTAATTATCTCTTTTTTGACAAATAGAGTGAAACTCGGCTCAAGTATACCATAACTGACGACAATTATATGGTTTGTTATAAAATTAGCTCTAATTTGATTACTACTCATTTGACTTGAATTGAGGTAATGCTCGACTCCTTTACCATAGGATTAAACTTTTTTTAAATTAAAAAATTTATATTCATTTGTTGAATATTCCAATAATCAATATTCGAGGCGAGTAATTGCCAGCGGGGGAGGGGAGGGGAGGCATAACCTCATTGCTATGATATTAACAATTTTCAATGCCGTCTAACTTTATATAAATGTGGAAATGGGCTGAAATGGACTCTTCGCTGAACTTTAATATACAGATGTGTGTATTTGTTCATAAAAGCATCTGAACAATTTTAAATCCGAATAATCAATATATGAACTTATCTTAATTTATTTTAAGTACTCAGCCGTCAAAAAAAACGAGAGAAGTGTATATATCTTGACATTTGATTCATAAGTTGATATCATGTCTTCATATAAATTGGATAACATTTTTTACGACTAATATTTATATCAAAAACAAAATATTATCAAAAATCATATTATTTATCACTTTTTGAAAAATATTTTTTAACTGAAGAAAACTCTTTTTCTTTTTAAGAGGAGATTAAGGGTAATATAATTTCTTCTTAAACTTTAGATATCAAGTTTATCTTGGTCATTTAAACTTTTCAACTCATTAATAGATTCAATTTGAGCAAAAGTTGATGACTCCTCATATTTTCCTACAGTTTTAGAAATAACTAAATTTCAAATCTATTTTTATAAAAATAAGAAATATTTGAATCGAAAAACATTTTTTTTGAGTAAAAATAAATAAATAGTTTTTTAAAATTATGTTTTAATTTTACTTAAATTATAAAATATTTAAACTTTTAATTAATCTATAATTTATATATTTTTCATAAAATTATAAAATGATTTTCATTTGGAAGTAAAGAATATTCTGTTATACAATAAATTCTCGATAAAAGCTAATGATTGGTATATCAAAAATTTTTAACTTAAAAATCAAGAAATGAAAAATATTTTATTGAAATGTGCTTTAAAAGCAAATATTAATAATTAAAAAATCATTTATAATTTAATTAAATGAGTTGAAGCTATTTTATATAAATTTCTGATTTTGACATGAAATCAAAGAATTCTTTAGAGCAGTTCTTTTGAATTCCATATTTCTAGCAATTGATTCACATTATTATCTATTTTAACATTTTTGTACTTTAAATTATTAGGTATCTATTTTTCTTTTGCTAAAAATCATAATTTTAGAGTTTCATAGGAACGGTTGGTTCAGAAAAATCTATGGCTTAAAAAATTGGCTTAAATATCATTAGCTTATATCGAGAATTTATTGTATTCACTTTTTTCTACCTTATAGTTAAAAAAGAGGTCATAAAAATTGATAACAATTTGCTTGTTACAAATGTTAAAATTTGTGTTAAGATAATTAATGGATACTAACTTTAGTTATTTTCGACATTTTTTCCCAAAAGAAAAATAGAAAAATTGTGTAAAAACACTGATAAGAAAAATATGTTCACATTTTAACAAATTATCACTAATTTGTGACTTTCTTTCAAAAAATACAATTCGTGTAAAGAAGTCGTTTGAAACAATTTTTTTGTTAAAAAAGTTTGAGACAAATAAATGATTGAGAGATGACTTAAGATTTATTCCATTTATTCGTGATTTCAAGTGTTTGAGACTTTTGCGGATATTATAACAAATAATATGATTATTGAAAAACTTATTTGTTTTTTGGCTCAAATCGTCAAAAAAGATAAAATACTTAAATAAATGATCGGCGAAAGTCGTTGTCTTTATTTCTTTTGTTTGAAAAGTGACTTAAACTTTGTCTTATTTATGTCTTATGTGTGAATGAAAAGCATCTGTTGTTGGCATAAGAATAATATTCTAAACAATTTTCTGATAATTAATATCCAAAAATTCTTCAGATAATGAAAGCGAATGAAAGTTAAAAATTTGCTAAAAAAGTCACTCATTTTTATTAATTTTTAAAAGTTTGACAAAAGAATGAAATATTTTTGAGTGAAATTGAGTACAGAATAACTATTTATGTAATAATTTATAAAATATGAGATGAGAGTCATTTCAGGATTTTCCAATTGAGGCCAAACTTCCTATTAATGATTAAATAAAATATTAAAAAGTTGATAGTTTATTCTATTGAAGAAATGGGACAGAATAAATATTATAAATTATAACCTGGTAACAATCACTTCAGTAATGATGCCTTAAAGAGTTAAACCGATCAAATGATAAACTGATAGTTTATGAGTTTCTATTTGACTTATAATGTGAAGATGACCTTGTTAGTTTTGCTAGTTTTCCTCCTTTGAGTGATTACTTAAAGGAAATTAAATGATTTGTTGAAGTGTTGTATGAGTTTGTGGTCAACCGGTAAAAGAGTGTCTTTGAGTAGTCTTTGAGTGTCTCTGCAATGGGTTTGAGTCAGACGTTATTATCGTTGCTTTTTGTGCCCAAAATGGAGTCCAAATGAATTACATGTGTTTTATGTGTTTACGTGTATTTCCACATATTTTCATTTAATTATAGTTTTAATTGTATTTAAATTCAATTGAATGAATGCATCGGTCGTCGGATCAATAACTGTGACTTTGGTATGAATGCTAAGATGGAAACCGATATTGTCTTGACATCAGATGATGTCCGAAGACTTTTAGAACTGTTCTCTATTTGTCACTACAAAACCAAAGACAACGATAAGAGAACTATTTCTATACAAACGATTTGTACAAATCTTTTTGCAAAGGATTACAAAGATTTGGAGATAATTAGTAACGAAAACGGAGAGTTAGCCACAAGTTATCCCTCAAAACTGATTATTCCTCTGACTAAAGGAGGAGACGAACTTTCGGTGCAACACTTGTCCCACAAGAATGAAGAGGAAGAATGGGATGAAGTGGACTCTTCTCTTCAAATACCGATCAAACGGTCCAACACTTTAACTAATCGTAATATTTGTGGCAATAATTCAATAAATGGTTTCAATGGATTTAAAACAAACAAAAGATTAGATGTAAACAAATTAAAAGAACTGATTAGTAGAGCCCGAGTGGCCCGTTGTAGGGCTCGCTTTCCAATACCTGTTATTCTTTACAACAATAAATACATCTGTCGTTCGGCCACTCTTTCGGGCGGACCCGAAATCTATGGTCGTTCGGGTTTAGACTATTTGTTTAATGATTACCGAAATAGTAGTGAAGTCGAGACTAATATTTTGGCTCAAAATTTAGGCCAAAATTTGTCTGAAAGCGAATCGACGCCATCATCAGTCCTTAATCAGGGTCTTTCTTTGAATAATATAAGTGATTCGAGTCATCTCTTCTCGAAAGTGAGGAACCGAGACATTGAACTTTTAAAATATCTTTCGGTCGGATATATCTGTGATTTGATGGTTGAGAAGAAAAAAGTGAAGTTTGGAATGAATGTCACCTCAAGTGAAAAGGCAGACAAAGAGAGCCGTTATCAAGAGTTCAATATAATGTCTTTGCCATATCCCGGATGCGAATTCTTTAGAGATTATCGCGACAACGGCTACTCAGCTGAAGGTCTGGTTTACGACTGGAAACAGCACTTCGTTGACGCAAATCTAATCGTTCCAAAAGACGACCGCATTTGTGAGCGTTTGAACATTGATTGGAAGCAATACAGGAGTTGGGACGTCAACAAATTGACTCAAAACTATTTGAAACTCTTATTACTTTATTTTCATGAAACTGATTCTTCGATATTAATCCATTGCATCTCCGGTTGGGATCGAACCCCTCTCTTCACATCTTTATTGCGGTTATCTCTTTGGGCCGACGGAAAAATTCATCAAAATTTGAATGCAATTGAAATGACTTTTCTCACCATTTCTTACGACTGGTTTTTATTCGGACATAACCTAAACGATAGACTCAATAAAGGGGAGGAAATCCTATTTTTTTGTTTTTATTTTCTTAAATATATAACGAGTGAAGAGTTTTCGATCGATTTTTTGATTAATAACTGCTGTAAACAACGAAAACAAAGTATCGATCAATTTATTAATAGTGAAGATTCACATCTTCTTCTGGAAGACCACAATTATAAAGAATACGGCAGTTCTACCAGTTTGAACAGTAGTTGCAGTTCTGCGAGTAATCGCAGTCACGAGTGCTGTCCACCGCTTTATTTTAAAGTTCATAATACAAACGAAGACTTCCATCTTAAATGTGAGACCAACTCAAACACTGCAAAGAGTTTAGGCAAAACACCGCCCACTCTTACAAACAGTGAAGAGGGATGTGATATGTTTGTCAATCATCCGATTGACACTAATTTAGTGAACAAATTAGAAGACGACTGTAGACAGTGTTCACCCAAATATAAAAGTGTTTATAATAATAAGAGTACGGCTCCCGTCGCTATTCCTACCAAAGGGAAAGTTATTGAGTCTATGGGACTCAGCAGAAGTGACAGCTGGCAATTGGTGTCAGACACGGGTAGCATTAGAGAGAGTTCGATGCGCTACTCTTCACCCGATTCCTTATCTTCACCGAAAGCAAACGGCAATTTAGAGACCTCTTCGAGTAGTAATTCCGACAATTGCTGTGAATTAAAGCATTCAAATGGAATAAATCGAAACAGTTTTCCAAAAACGAATCACATCCGAAGAGAACGACTTCAGGCGGTTCGAAGTCTTTTCTATAATTCTTATTCGTCTGCGATTGGCTTTAAATTCAAGAACGCCGACCATTCGACTGGATTTGCCTCAATTATCGATCAGTTCGCCGGCACTGTTGGCATATATTCGAGTCGAGTCAGTGCTCCGCAATGACTTCAACAGAGGTTATAATCTTAGAATCACTGCCAAAAAAATAAGACTTTTTTGAACAATTGATTCATTTTACAAATCGATGCAAAAATTAATTCTTAGATTTCTATTAAAACAATTATTTTATTGAATGTTATTTCTGTTGAAAATAATAATCACTTTATATATAATTAAAATTTATTGAATTTTGAGCTTATTTTCAATTTTACGATTAACTATAAATTCAATTATTTTTTAAGAACTTTTATGGAATAAACTTTTTATTCTAACAATTTTTGGGAATTTCTTATCAACCCTTCAGTCAAATGAATACTCAATTGTCAGAACACTATTTAATTAAATTTGGAAATAAATAGTTTGCGATCACGACTTTTGAAGGATCTTCTAAACAATCTGTCACTCAATCGCACAAAATTGAAGGCTTACCACAAATAAGATTATTGTTAATAATAATCTCCCCTTGCTCAAAATAGTCATTTCAATATTACAATCGATTTGAAAATCAAAAAAATAAACTGAAATTATTTCTATAATTTCTATGACTTCTATAATAACTAGTTTTAAGTGAGACTTATGTTATGTTATATAACATAAACACAAAGTTTAGTAAAGTTTTCATTTGAATCAAAAAGAAGTTACAAAAGAAGCAAAACATCCGAAATAAAAGTTTTGTTTATAAACAGTGAACGTTGTATTGCTTTCATTGCTATTAAAGGAAGTGATTGGACAGGTAGTAATGCCAGAGCTGTGCCAAAGCACAAACTGAGCATAAAGAAACTCGTCAGGTAAGTTCAAGTCCTAATGGCTCACGATTTACATTCACCTTAACATATACTCAGGTGTATAGGCTTTGACACTAAAACTCCATTCCGCTGATGGAATGCAGTCGAAGAAAAGTTTAAGACATTTGTGCCACGTTTGACACCCGTCTGACACCAGTTTGACACCCATTTGACATTGGATTCAGTGGACAGACATTTGACTTTTGTTTTAATGATGTATTTCTGAACTTTTCATCGAAATGTCAAAACAGTTTTCATCCGAAGATCGGAGTCTTTTGCAAAACTCAGTCGGAGTCAAAGCTCAGAAACTTTTGAATGTTCACAGAGTGACAGCCAATGGAAATGGACTTAAGTTAGTTCCTGTTAAAAGACCCGTTCTCTTTACAATAACAGCTCCTGGTTTTCAGCAAGATGACATTAGTATTATTGTGACGGGTAAGTCCAAAACAGTCTATCACTTTATTTAAAACCTTGGATCGATAGCACCGTCTAATCGCGAGATCCCTTTTCGAATGGATACCATAAAACCGGGTCATTATGAGGTGGAGTACATCACTCCAGAAGTAGGCGAACATCTAATTGAGGTCAAAGCTTTGGGTAAAGCCATTGCTGGAAATCCATTCCATAGTTCGGCATATGATTCATCTAAAATAAAAGTGGGCGCAATCCCTAATGGAGTGCTCGGGAAAGCCGTCCAATTCGAGAGTCAGTTCCAAATTTATTTAAAAATATAATTTTGACTTAAAATTGAATTGTTTTCAGTCGATTGCAGTGAAGCCGGTTCTGGAAATTTGGAAATCCTGGTAAATGGCGGAAGAGTTAACAGCGAAGTGAAAAATTTAGGAAATCACCACTTTTTGGCCTCATTTGTGCCGCACTCGCCATCACTCCATACAATTGAAATGAAGTTCAATGGAGAACATGTGTCCGGTTCTCCCTTTAAGTGCCAAATATTTGCCTCTCATTTACCTTCGAATTCATTATTAAAAAAGGGTTTAATCAAAGTTCAATCATTGGAGTCATTTCCTGTGGGACAGACCCACTCTTTTGATATAATCGCTCCGGAAATTAAAAAGGAAGACATCGAAGTGTCGATAGTGGGGCCGTCGAAGACAACTGTCCAAAATAGATTACTTGACTTACAAAATGATACCTTTCGAGTATATTTCAGTGTTTCAATTGTAGGCACTTATATGTTCGAAGTGAATGTCGTCGGACACCCTCTTATGACAAATGTATTTTCAGCCAAAGCGTATGACATTTCGCGAATAAGTGTCAGCGAAACGCCTAAAAACTGTTTGATTGGACACAAATGTGAATTTCAAGGTTTGAGACATTTGTTCGCAATTCTTCCATAACTTTTGATAATATGTTTTAGTGGACGCCTCTCAGGCAGGAGAGGGACAGCTCGAGATCGCTGTCAATGATGGAGAAGTACCAAATCAGGTGCAGGTATTGGGCAATGGAAAATGCCTTGTTAACTTTACACCGGAATCTTTGATACCACATATTGTAGACATAAAGTTTAATGGAGAAAATGTTCCTGGTCAGTTCTACTAATAACTGATTGAAAACTAATTGATCTCTTCATAGGCTGTCCTTTTGTCTGCGAAATATCGGACGCGACTCAGTTTAGTGTAGATTTAAGTCAAATTGAATTAATACCGGTTGGAGTTCCCGCGAGGTTCAGAATAACATCGAGTGCTGCCATTCAGGACCAATCAATTAGAGTTGTGATCACTTCTCCCAATGGGAAACAAATTCCGTCAAACATTGAATACATCGAAGACTGTGTCTGTGAATTCATACCTCTTGAAGTGGGACCGCATATAATAAGTATTGAACACTGCGGTCGTGCCATTAGTGCCTCTCCTCTCGTTGTTAAGTCATATGATTCTAAGAAAGTGTCGGTGACTCCCGTCTCGTCGGGAAGTATCGGAAAACCGGTGCAATTCATTGTTGACGCCAGCAATTCTGGTGAAGGAAATCTCGAAATAGCTGTCAATGCCAGGGGTGAAAACATAATGACACAGGTTCATCCAATGGGAGGGGCTAAGTTTGGAGTTTCCTTTGTTCCAAATGATAACCTAGACCATTTAATTTCTATAACATTCAACGGTCAGCCAGTATTAGGTATTTCTCATTATTAAGTCGTAATTTTTAATTTGATTTTAACTCTTTATTTGAACAAAAAGGCAGTCCATTCCTGGTTCACATCAATCCAGAAGTTAATAAGGTTTCTGTGAGCGGAACTGCTTTACATTTCGCTCCCGTCAATAAACATGCCTTCCTTACTGTCCAAAACTGTGCCTCAGAAACAGATTTATTCGTTAAAATAAGCGGTAAATGAGTTTATTTTGTTTATCATTTAATAAAGTTGTCGTCTAATGTCTAATAAAAGGTCCGACGGGTCAGACCATATCAACCAATACTACCAGAGATCCAGATTCCGGTGCCATAACTATTGATTTCGAACCTTTAATTCCGGGTATGTTTTCAATCTTTTCAGTAATTGTTTTTAATAAATGAAATGTTTAAAGGGGAGTACCTCATCCATCTGAAATATAAGGGCATTCCTGTCGGAGGTTCGCCCTTTTCTTCTAAAGTTTATGACATCAAAAAAATTCGAGTTAAAGAAATTCCTCGAGAAATAGTTATCGGAAAATCCGTTACTTTCATTGGTATTCATTAGATTTCAAATACTTTAAAATTGAGTCACTTTTTTGAATTTAGTGGAAGCGGCGAACGCGGGTCCGGGCAATTTAGAAGTCATTGTCAACGGGGGTAAAGTTCCCTCTACTCCTAAAGCTCTTGGTTCCAGTCTTTATGCCATAACATTCGTACCGAAAGATACAGAAGATCACAACATTGATATAAAGTTTAATGGAGAGGGAGTTCCCGGTTTGTAATCAAATTAAAAGAATTGAATGTTTGAACTTTCCTTATGTTTAGGCTCTCCATTCAATTGTTCGGTTTTGGACGCCTCCAAAGTTACAATAAATAGAGAGGGTTTGGATAAAATTGCAGTTCTTTCAAACGCTACTTTTACTATTGAGACAAACGGAACCTGTCTTTCAGACAATAGTGTTGTTATTCTCGGTATTCATTTAAACATTTATTAACTTTTATTCATAAATTTTATCTATACTTTAGGTCCAACTCATAAAACCTTAAGGGCTACACTTAGTGGAGATCCCCAGAATGGTTACCAAGTTGAATTTACACCAACAGAAGTGGGCGATCATGCTATTGATGTTAAAGTAGGCGGATCTTCAGTACCCGGATGCCCGTTCCTCGTTAAGGCATATGATTCCAAAAATGTGAGAATTTCGGAGATTACGAGTGGAACCGTTGGGAAACCAATTTATTTTTCAAGTAATTATTAAAGAGAAATATGGACAAACATGGTTAATTGTTCTATATTTTTAATATTTGTTTATCGATTAGTTGACGCTTCGGCCGCCGGCGCCGGAAATCTTGAGATTATTGTTTCAGCGAACGGTAGAAATGTTCCAAATTATGTTCAGTCAGAAGGAAATGCTAAGTTTAGGGTCAACTTCAAGCCAACTGAACCAAGTACTCATGTTCTTAGTGTTAAATTCAATGGAGAGCCAGTGCCAGGTAAAGTTTTTTCAATAAAATATATAAGAAGTGCCAAACTATACAAACTCTGATTCACAGAGAGTTTGTATTACTTTTTCTAAACAATTCTTTAGTTTATTATTATATCATTTATCTAAACTTTTATCTGATTTATAGGAAGTCCTTATTTAGTAAAAGTGGTGGACAGCACTCAATCAATCATTTCGGGTCAAACCTTAAGAATGGCCTCATTAGGGAAAGGCGTTGAGTTTAGTGTCGAAAATAGAAACGATGAATGCAAGGAATGCAAAGCTATGGTCACCAGTGAGTTCTCGTTTTTCATTTGAGATAAAAAATATTGCTTGTTCATTATGTTTATTATGAACTTTTTCTTTAGGTCCTTCCGGGAAGAAAATTGATACCGAAGTTAATCAGAAATCAAATGGATTTGTGGTTCACTTTAAGCCAACAGAAGTCGGTATGAAATGAGTTATTGAATTAGTTTTCAAAATATTTATAACTTTTTTAAAAAATATTTTCTTCTTTCAGGTCCTCATCAGGTTTTAGTACTTTTAGACGGTGTGACTGTCCCGGGCTGTCCCTTTAGTTGTAATATATATGACGTTAACAAAGTAAACATTTCTGGCCTCAATTCATGTGTTGTGGGAAAACCGATAACATTTCAAGGCATTAGAATTTTCCAAAAAAAATAGACTTTAATAATATTTTTGATTATTTAGTGGACGCGTCTCAGGCAGGAGAGGGAACGTTGGAATTGGTTGTAACCACTCGTAAGTCTTCTGTCAGAGCAGAAGTACTAATGAAAAGTAGAGGATTATATAATGTGACGTTTGTTCCACAAGAAGTTGTGTCACATTATATAAATATAACTTTTAACGAAGAGGATGTGCCAGGTCATTTTCATTTATTAATTCTTAAAACTTTAATTCGTTAATTTGTTAAAATGTTTAGGCAGTCCTTTTAAAGTCGAAGTTTTAAATGATATTAAGGAACAAATGCCGAATACAATCATTGAAGAAAAGGGCGACAAAAGAATGAGCGGAGGTTTAGTCGGATCTATAAATGTTCTGGAATTCGATGGAAGTAATTGTGACGGAAAGGTTGAAGCAATTATTTCAGGTAATCAATCAATTATTACTAATAATAGAATCATTTAAAAGAAAGAATAAAATGTTTATTGTGTGTCATATCAGGTCCTCATCAGACACCGATCACTACAAATGTATTAAAAACAGACGACAATAAACTCCGTTTGGAATATCAGCCAAAAGAGATAGGAATGCATAAAATCGAAATTTTTAATGATTCCAAACCGATCCTCAAAAAACCGTTTTTTATTGGTATTTGTGATCCGAGTCGAGTCCGAGTAATTGATTTACACGACGGTGTCGTTGGAAGAGAACAACAGTTTAAAAGTGAGTATAACTTCTCAATCGATTTATTTTGAAATGTTTTTTGTCATAAATCAAAAGTTGACACTTCGAGGGCCGGACGGGGAGTACTCACTGTTAGTATTAGTTGTGGTCAAAATGAAGTGCAACACAATATCAAAGAAGTGGCCTCCAGTGTATTCCTGGTATCATATGTACCACACATTGATTTATCGCATCAAATCGATATCCGATATAACAGTCATTCGGCGCCGGGTTTTCCACAAGTGGTCGAAATACGAGATCCGACGCATTCTATTATAGTTCACGGAAGTGGTCTAAAGTCTTGTATTCCGGGAGAAAATTCTACATTTATTATAGAAACGGGAGGTTTTGCTTCGTCTAAAGATTTTGATATAATAGTAACGGATCCAAACGGTTCTCCACTTCCGGTTAAATGCTATCAACAGAAAAATGGAAGTCTTTTAGTTGAGTGGACTCCAAATCGAACGGGTATTCAATAAAATATTTGAGATTTTTAAATGTTTAGTCATATATTTTGTGTGTTAAGGTCACCACAAAATAGATGTCTTACATTTCGATAAACCAGTTTTGGGTTCGCCCTTCAAATGTGACGCTTTCGATGCCTCTAAAGTAAAACTCGAAAAAATTGAAAAGAAATTAAACAATTTAGTGGTCAACAAAAGAGTGACGTTTTCTCGTAAGCCTTCATTTGTTCTCAAATTTTATTAAAAACTAAAACTTTTTGGCTTAAAGTGAGACGAGAAGAGGCGGGTTATGCAGAACTTGATGTCACTGTCACCAGTCCTTTGGGAAGGCATCTCCCCATTGAAGTTAAAAGTATGGCAGATAGTGAAGGAGAACTCATAGAGTTTGTTCCAACTGTTCCGGGAAAATATAAGATAGCAATAACTTATGGAGGGATCGAAGTTCCCAATAGTCCCATCACATTCATAGCACAGGAAGGCTTATCTCCAAAAGCAGACGGTTCTGGTCTTAAACATGGAATCGTTAACGAACCAACCAGTTTTACAATCGATGCAACAGGTATTTATGGTGTGCCAGAAGTCAGAGTAGACGGACCAGACAGTGAAGCGGCCGTTACTATTGAAAAAGAGGACGACTTATTTCATGTGACTTACGTTCCGCTCGAAATCGGAATTTTCGATATTAAAGTTCTTTGGAGTGGAAGAGAAATATCAGGTCTTAAAACAATAAACAATTTTTAAGTTTAATTATCGAATATTTCCTTTAAAAGAGAGTCCATTTCATCCACGAATAATAAATCCTCAAAAGATCCGCGCAATCGGTGGTTGGGATAACATTGTGGACAAAGACAATCAAATTTGTTTATATGTCGGCGAAGAGAAAAGAATTTCATTTGATTTGAATGAATGCGGACCCGGTTTGTGGTTTGGGTCATATCTGTGAAAATGTATTTATTTTCTTTTTTTCATGAATTAAAGGAAAATTGAGCGCAAAATTAAGAAATCCTGACTCCAGTGTAGAAGATATTCCTGTAGATCAAACGGCACCGCATAAGTTCAGGATTTGCTTTCGACCTAAATCTGAAGGTATTCTTCGAAACATTTGAAGACATTTTCATTATTTTGTTTTTGTTTTAATTTTTAGGCGAATATCAAATTTTTATCTATTTTTGTGAAATACTTTTACCCCAAACACCCATTAATGCTATCGTAAGCGATAGCTCTCAAACTTCTGAGTGCGCGACAGTTGTGCTCAGAGGTCATGGTTTGGCCGGAGCTCGTGTTGGCGAAGAATCAGAGTTTACAATCGACGGCACAGATGCCGGTGTTGGACAGCCGGAAGTAACTCTGACGGGAGTAAAGGCTGATATTCCGGTTAAAGTGACTCAAATCAGTTCCAAAGTATATAAAGCTGTTTATACGCCTACTATTCAGGGTTTGTCACTATTTAACAAAAACTAGTTTTCATTGGATTTTATGGTTTGTTAGGAACGTATTTACTTAATGTCATTTGGGGACAAAAACAAGTCAAGGGATGTCCTCTTAAAGTATCAATTCTTCCGAGTTGTGACGCAAAAAGAGTTGTCTGTTCCGGAGAGGGATTGAAAAATGGTTCGGTTGGCAAAGAAATCAAAGCATATATCGATACGAGAAAAGCGGGTCCGGGAGAACTAACTGCTCATTGTGTGGGTCCGCACAAAATCGCTTACTGTGAGCTTTACGACCAAATGGATGGAATGTTCACTCTTTTCATTAAACCACAAGAGGGGGGAAAACATATTCTTACCATTAAATATGGCGGAGAACATGTCTCAGGTATTGACTTAATTATATGAAACAATTGATTTGAAAGTCCGACCGATAGGCTCTCCCTTTACATTACGCATTGCTGGCGCTCCCGATGCTTCCAAAGTTCGAGTAATTGGTCCTGGAATTGAGCATGGTGTTCTTCCACTTTATCAAAGTCGCTTCATATGTGACACAAGAGGTGCCGGTGCCGGTCAACTCACTGTTCGGATACGCGGACCTAAAGGTACTAAAAATTAAAATTTAGAGCGAATGACAAACGACTCGAAATCCAATTTGAACTTTAGGTGCGTTCAGAGTTGAGATGCAAAGAGAGAGTCAAAAGGACAGAACAATTCTTTGCAAATACGATCCGACAGAACCCGGAGATTATCGAATTGAAGTAAAGTGGTCTGGACAACACGTTCCCGGATCACCCTTTGTTGTTATGATTTTCGACACTCAGGAAGAGCTGAGTCGCTACTTAGCCGGACATTACGGCACTACCAGCGGAGCCTCTTCTTTACCGCCACTCAATGCTATTGAATGTCTTAATAACGGTATATCTTATGGAACCAGTTTTGGGCAAATGTCTTGGAGGGGATCCACTGCTGAACTCTAATTTGTTTTTAATTTTTTTGATATAATTATATAATTAATGTTCAAATTTTATTAGATTTATATCATTTGATCGACCGTTCATTTAATCGTTTAATTCATAAAATAATTTTATTAAAGTTTTTTTAAAATACAATTCGAACACTTTATTTTGTAAACAAACAAGGTTAATTTTAAGAATGAAATAAATGTTCGTAGACCTCCAAATCTGAATAATTGGAAATAGATTTGCACAAATCGTTTCTCTTTTGTGCAGATATTGTCTCAAATTTAATAGCAATCAATAGAAGACAAATATATAAAACTGAATACATTTTAACTTCTTCTTTGAATGAAATTAAGTTTTGAGATCACATTCAAAGTAATTCTTTTTATGAATGAATTTAAATGATTTGAATTTAAAACTGAATTCAATAATTTTTTTTAATTGTTTATCGCATTCTATTCATTGTTTTTATAGAATTGTTTGAATGCTTCAATTTTTAATTCATTTATACCAAGGTTAATTTTAAGAATGAAATAAATGTTTGTATGACTTCTATAGAAAATATATGCAAAAAAAACTCTAAAACAGAGAAATTTATTTTTTTGAGTTACAGAACGTAGAGAGACATCTGTTGGAGAAAATATAAGCTCTTTTTGCAAAATTAATAAAAGCTGTTTCCTGGCCATAGCGAAAGGCCATCAGTTACTGAAAGGATGGACAGCACTGCTCTGAGC
>JAQIXI010000751.1:0-18723 GCA_034700165.1 Galumnidae sp. Gr-Ori-00277 | reverse complement strand
CTCTCTCTCTCTCTCTCTCTCTCTCTCACTCTCTCTCTCTCTCTCTCTCTCTCTCTCACTCTCTCTCACTCACTCACTCACTCACTCTCTCCCTCTCTCACTCATTCTCTTCTCAATATATAAGTCGATATTTTGGCGTCAGTTGTAGTCGTGAGGCAATAGTTTAATCAGAGACCTGTTGTTGCAATTCTGGTATAAGAGATAAGACATAACACTTGATGCCTAACATTCTTATAAACTGATGACTCGATGGTAACATCCATTCCATAAGAGATATGACTATTAGTAATAGTATTTTCGTTTCACTATTAGTTATAATTCGAATAAAAAATATTTTTGTATTTTTGCTTAACTTTTATTATTAGCTTTAGTTTAGTGTCTATAAAAGGGAAAAACCTTAGCGTCTGAGTGGCGCCAATGGATGGCCAAAGTAAGCGATCTATGCTTTCGAGTCACTTGTATTGAGCACATGATGAACAGTTCTACTCCTGTTCTGCCATTTCTACAGAACATTGCATTTCGAGTGAACTCAATTCAAAGCCGTTATTACTTGACTGCCAGTGAAAGGAAAGGACAGATATTCGTAGGAAAGCAATACATTTAGATGAGTGCACGGAATTAACTCGTCTGTTAGATGACATGATGTGATGCCAATAAGATATTGTTTACTTTTGATTCCTTTCATTGCTCTCAATGCCTGTAAAGGATTGCAAGGATTGCAAGGATGTGTCCTTTCAGGGAAATAATTCAACTTTTCTTTCATTTCATATATACTATTGTTAGGTTAGGAGTGTATGTTCTCTTTCTGTTGTGTTCACATCAGATGCAGTGCCCCATAAATTGTTTGAAATAAATGAGAGAAAATCAAATGTTTCAAAAGTCCCGAATCCTTAGAAAAAGAGTCACTAATTGTTTGTTTGAGTCAATCAAATGTATATAAAAGTAGTTTTGAGTTAAATGAAATGCTGTCCTATTTGTTTCATTCTGTGCCCATAAGTGATCCGATCAGGTTTGCCATTCATTTGATGAGTGAGCTCTAACTCAGAGCTTAATTAAGTTGAAGTAAATTACATTTGTGCCCATTTTGTGTTTCATTTTTACTTTTTGGTCAAAATAGAGTCAATAACTCATAGAAATCCCCAAACAGTAGCGTTCGTCGTATGATAGACGTTGTGGTCTCATAGTTGTGATGTGTTCACTGTTAGCTCACTCTTAGCTCTGGTATATTTAGTTTTATTTAAAAAGATTGAATGTCTTTGCATTGAAGTTGTGCTGAACATTAAAGCAAATTTAATTAATGCAGAGAACAAAACAGGGCTTCAATGGCTTCTAAAATGTTATCATTACTTATTTGGCCAAAAGGTAATAATTCTTATGAAATGAAGGACTGCTCGTTAGCGTTGTTTCACTTACATATCGCTAATGTAAGTGAATGTAAGCCAACCTAAAAGCCATATCTATATTAGTGAACCCATGTTTTGGAGATTAGTGTCAGTAATTTCTGCACTATTTTTGTGGTTTCATAGCAAAAGGGTACGGATCACATACATTATGCGTCTCATAATCATAACTTTATTTAGAGATAATGAGTGGCAGTCTATGACTGCTTCTGTTTTGTATCAAAGCGAAAGCCGCGGGCGGTATCTCACGACTGCCTTCACCACAAGACTCAGCTTCGCCTCGAATATTGTTTGCCATAAAACACATAAAGACCTGCAATACTGCCATCGCCTAAAACACGATTAAAAAGTTTTAATATCTGCTTAATTAATGTATACCTCCCGGGCCTCTCCCGGGCCTTATATCTAATACTTTTTATGCGACATTAAGTTATTTCATAAATTATTAGAGATCTTAATATCTGTACATCACTTCTATTATTGTTAACTGAATCTAATTCTTCTCTCTTTTCAAAATCAATGTTCAAATGATCTCCAAAAAGAAGCTTATCTTCAATCAGTGCGGCTCTACCTCTGATAATCATTGAATTTAGCACTAATATAACTTTATTAGCTGTGCTTGCTAAATGCAATAAAGTAGATTCAAGATGAAATTGCTTTCATTTCAATATAAAGTTTAAGTAAAAAAAAAGTTTAAATTATGTCTAAAAATTAATTAATTAGAAGAGATTCATGACTGCAATGGAATGGAGTAAAATTTCATTTGTCATTTATTATAGAGTTTCTGTCCTAAACACTACGAGACAATAGGGATCGGACTAATTAACGAAGAGAACACCGGCGGCAGTCATTAATTTAAAACCGGTTAAAATAGCTTAAGTTATTCGCGCATTCGTTCACTGATAAGTTGCAGAATATTTATTGTCACCGAAACTGATTAAAAGTGTGCTCTCATTGCAGTCTCTGTATATGAACGCCATTATTACTGAACTCTATTCTCTATAATAGAAAGGAATAGAAATAGTGGACCAGAGATGCAAACGGGGGGTTGCAAGGGGGGTTCGACAGCTTATATTATTTAAGAATATGTAGACTTATTTATTTAAAAGTTGTCTGAAATTCTTTTTAAGAAAGAGTTTATTTCTTCTATAAATGAAAAGAGTTGTCCGACTTTTCTGTTGAGCCAAAAGTGTGTTTATTAGTGCATCAATTGTTCGCATCCAATACTCTAATACACCCCTGTATTAGAGTAGAGCAATGAACACAAGTTATAGCCGTTAGGGTTGAATCGAAAGTATGGCACTTTAGAAGAGAATATCACTATATTGAGTCTATGGCACAGTTTTGCAGTGCATTCACTATCTATTATAATGGTTTGTTGGATAAATTACATTTTCATTTGCTCTTTTATAATTGAAAAGCAATAATTAAGTAAAGCTTTTTCTATACCTCTTTGAATGGTAGCACAACATAACAGACTTGGGTTAATATATACTGAAATATGAGTGTATGGTATTTGCTTTGTTTATCTATTATATAAGCGATGAAAGCATTGAATGTCTCGTTTGGTGCACTCATATTGCATTCTGACTAAGTTTTGCAACTCAAGCAAAAGCAGTAATGCAATGCTATTGACTATTGTACCAAAAACAAGGTAAAGACAGCCATTATTGTGAGTGTTTGGCCAACCAATCATTCGGTGTCGTCGTCTGTGAGTCAGTGTTTCTGTAATCCTACATAACGTGTGCTTCACTCGAATTCCAAATGATTTGATAGAACTAATGCTTTACTATTGATAGTGTTTGCAAGACTTCAAACTTGTCGGCTTCAAACGTGCAATAGCTCTGCCACTCAGGCATTGTGTGCCCTCAAAAGTATCAGTTTCACCACTAAAATAGCTGTATTGCACACGAAATAACATTACAGGAGTAAAAAGGCTGCACTAAAGTCGTTCAAATAAGAGATAACTTTCGAATTGGCTTTATATCAGTCTATGTATTACTATATATATATTATGCGGAAATTTATAGACACTCACTATTATCTCAATACTGTTGGGGAAAGCAATCGGATTAAATAAGAATCCCAATACTCGCCAATACTTTTGTTGCATTGGCTTTGACTTCGATCAGCAAAAGACGGATTTATGCAGACATAACCCCAGCATATAATATATTGAAAGTAAATTCTATTCCAACATTGAGTCCAACTTTTGTCTAATATTTGTGCCACTCTTTCATTGTATGTTTGTTTGCAATAATTCGACTCAAAGTCAGGTACAGTATATTTGAAGAGTAATAATAAAGCCCTTATTTCGAGGCATTAAACCTCACGAGATTTGCTTCCTTTATAATATTGGCTCACTTTCCACTCTTTCCACTCTTTCCACTCTCTTTCACTCTTTTCACTCTCTCTTTACTCACTGTATTGTGTGTTTGAGTCTATGCTTAGTATTAGTATATGATTAGAACGACACCCGTATGAGCGTTGATATGCAGGTTAAGTCATTTACACTCATTGCACGTAAGAGGTATTTCTATTTTGCCATCTGATGACAGAAAGCGGCCATTCCTAACCATTCCTAACCATTCCTTTCCATTGCTATCCATTTGGAGTCATTCCGACAGAACGGCACGACTCACATCTCTGGTTACACCATTTATTGATTGAACAATTAAGCCTCCATCACATGCAACGCACTTCTATTGCAGGATCACATTAAACATCCCTAAGACTTCACTATTGCTTCCCCTAAAACTTCTCCGACCGATCGAAAGGCATTTTTACGTTTGCACTGCACTTCTCTATGCATCGCATCGTATATACATTCTGTGCTCTTCTCTGGCCTCTTCTGTCTTTGAGGTGCACTACACGTGATCTGAATCACAAACTCAAATGATTTGAGTTCACATCCAATTGTATGAACCAATTTCTATTCCTTACCTCAACCTTTTGATGTGCTCTCAATTCTCTTAACGCTTGAATTCAGATATTTTTTATTTTAAAACTTTACTCAAATCTTTCGTCACTTTATATGTTTATATGTCTATAGATTTGGAAAATAATATTTTCTTCGTATTAAACAAACTTTTTTCCAGAAAAAAATATTAAGAAATTGAATTTCATTTATTGTATGTTTACTAATATCCAAAAAATAAATCATTGGTCCAAAAGTGGACCATTTCTCCAACAATCTATATTAAAGTGAACCAAATAAATAGGAGTAAAGACAGTGTTTGTATGTTTGTCACTAACATTAAACTAATAAAATCCTCGATTTTCTATTTAAAGAGTCGCTAATAATTGTTGAATCACCTGAGGCTCACTTTAGGCATTTCGCTTTGTTTACAGTAATCATATTCTTGACAATTGCACCTAGTACATTAAACTTGATTGCTAATCTATAATTAAAAGTTAGTAATAAATTTGTCATTTTTTCAGTCATCAAATTTAATGATTATTTTTGTGTCATTTTATGAATAATGTTTTAAAAAGAAGGCAAATATCAGAGATTTTTCGAACACATATTGAACAGATCTAACCCTCAAATCTGTCTTCAATGTTATAATAAGAGAGACATTTATTGCTTTTTTGCTCCGAAGTGTTGTTTACTCTTTCGTATGTCTAACCGATTGAGTCGAAGGTTGCCCTCAATCTTTTTTGGCAAAAACTGAGTTAATTTGCAAAATACTTGATTTATGAACTGATTTTCCATTTGATTGGAATAAAGTTGTGAAATGCATTTAAAGGTATATTAACTGTAAGTTCAGCACATATTAACAATACATCTAATGTGAGGCTGCGATGTATACATGAGAGCATCCATTGAGACTCTTCTTATATCTATCGATATTAGTGTTTCGGTGCACAATCTCTTATCAGTAGCGATAAATTATTCAGGTTTATTTAATTTACTTTTATTGTTATAATTGACAATCAAATTATTTAATGGAAAACTTTAACGAAAAACACATTTATTCTCTCTATTATTAAAAAAAGGTCTAAAAATCAATGAAAAATTTAAATGACTTACACTTAAACAGAAAAGTAATACTTATTAACTTCAGTTATATAAAGCTTTGGTTTAATTCTCTGAAGTCATTAAAAGTTAGCGCTCTTTTGGAAACTAATTACATTGACTTCTGTCAACGTCTTGGCCATTGACTCGAACCAATTTCTTTATTAAGACAAACAATTGGAAAATCAAATGAATTTTTGTTGGAAATAACTTTTATTGATTTAAAAGTCATTTGAAATCATCGAAACGATTAAAAACATTATTTCAATTCATTTATTTGAAGACAAAATGTCTCAAAGATATCGATTATAAGTATTTACTAATTGTTTATTAATTTAAATGCTTTAAAAACATTAGTAGAATATAAGTGACATTGAATTGAAAAATGATATAATTTGTAACTATTATTAATAATTATTAGAATTGAAGACATGACGGGTAGAGTAGTCTTAATGAAATTATTCGTTGTTTAGCGCATTATATTCGGTAGAGTTAACGAGATATTTCCTAAACATATTTTCATATAATATTTTTTGTGCAAAACTCGTTAATTACATGTCTTGAGAGCTGTTTATAATACAATGAATTTATATATATTATGGAGTTTGCAATAAATATAGAATAATATAATAGAAAGTGTGCATGGATGCAAAACGCTTTTCTCATTGCTTCCGCGTGATTACCCCTGAGCTTATATATAAGTTCGGTAATTATCACACACCGTCAACAACGACTTAGTCATGATTTATAACCGTATATATGAATATATGCAAAGTTTTGCCAACAAAACTTGAATCGGGGCAACACTGTTGCTATAGTAGTATATATTAGTATATATTTTCTGAATAAATATATATTAGAATTAATGCATGGCTTCTATACTCTGATTATTTTATTGAATACTTGACTTATGGAAATGTGAAGGCAATGACGCGCGTATTGGCATCTCTTATAAAAACTTATAATTTTCTAGTCTTGGCGTCGCCCGGACTGTCATTTTAGTGAATAAAATTGTTTCATTTGGCAAACGCTCATAATATCATTTTCCCCTCTTTTGAATAATGACTATCCATTCCTTTTTCTTTAATATTAAATTGTCTGACAGTTATTTTGCTGACAAAAAACAGATAAATGAAAACTCAATCAAAAGAGAAACACAAGAATTGATGAAAAGAAATAATCGAATGTTTAGTTGATTGGCGTTCAGTCGGCGTTCCCTTAGTTTTAATGACAACACCTATAAATAATAGGAGAAGTGCTATACGCTATCACCACTTTGTTTCAGTTGTGAGCAAATGTCTTCGTCCTAATGGCATCGATGACTCTCTCTCTCTCTCTCTCTCTCTCTCTCTCTCTCTCTCTCTCTCTCTCTCTCTCTCTCTCCCTCTCTCTGATGAGCGCCATTAGACAAATAGCAAACTATTACTATTGACGAGAGAGAGGTAGCCTTCATTCCAGGAATCACATAAATAGACTACTCTTGCACTATTCTAGCACTCTTTCAATTACATACCAGTGCTGTTTATTTAAGAATTTCATTGCTTTTCTTAAAATGATTAACTTTTCTTAACTCATTTAGTTTCTAAACTTTACTTTATTTTACGTTCAGTTTTTAAATAATTTAATTCTTTTAATGAAATATTTTTCTATAAATTGTTCCCAACCCTCAACAAAAGGCCTTAACCTAACCTAACCTAACCGTCAATTCTATGAACTTCTTTTCAGACAAAAGTTTAAAAGTCTTTTATGTTATCTGAAGTTAAGAACTAAGTCTTGCATTTTTGGAAACTTTAATAATTTTCATTAAAAGCATCGAAAATATTTTATTATAAATATTTCTTCAAATAAATAAAAATTATTAAAATTTAATCCCATTTAATCACTTTTTGATTATTTTTATTACTAATAATAAGTCAATTATCAGTAAAACAGTCCTCAATTGTGAGCTAACTTTAGTCTAGTCTTTTGGTAATAAGTTTGATAGAGAAAAAACACAAATGGTTTGTTGGTTATGTCATTTGAGTCCTTTAATGACAAACCTTACGGTTATTCTTAGAAATATCACTAATTGAAGACATTATTTCTTTTGTCTATTAGTTGTCTTCTTCTGCGAACAACAATTGTAATATTGAGCCAATTGTTAGACTTTTTCAATCACTCATTAAATTGAATTGTACTAGCTATTCAACAGCCATCCTGAATATCACTTTGAAAGTGATCAATGACCATGTTACTCTTGTACTATTTAATGTGTAAGACTTTGCATCAGTAAATGTACTGTAAATGTATAATAGACCTAAAGATAGAACCCTTTCCTATGAATTGTTTGCTATTTTTTGTTGAAATATTGTAGAAAAGAATAAACCATTTGTAAGCATAAGAGGCTTCACATTCGGTATAAAATGTTTGAATGGGGTATACATTCATATAAATGAGTTGATGTGATCTTAGATGACTTGATTGGGTGTCGTTGTGTTTAATTTCCGTTTCAGGTGACACCATCTAAATGGTGTGTCCCTCCCAGCACTTGGCAAATGGCTGAAGCAATAAAGCCATAGCAACTCTTATAAAGTTGAGCTGCAAATGGTTTCGTCATTGAGCGCTCGTACTGTCATAATAGCCCACATGTGTTCTCCGGTTACAATTGATTTACGTTTCCTCATATGATGTGCTCTTTATGTATACTATATATTAAAGTTAGATCTGATTCGTGTTCACTAACTAACAGGCATTCAATTCGGTTCAGATCTACATTACTTGAGTTGCATTCAAATGCAGGTACTCTTCAATTACTAGTACTGTGCAGAGCAGCACAAGTAGAACAATAGTTGACTCAATGATCAATGAGAGCCTAATTCATTGAATGCTGTTTGAGCTAAATTGAACGCATTGATGCAGGTAATTGCCAGGGTAATTGCCAGTTCCAAACACGTATAGTGGCCCCACTGCTCCAGTCAGTGCTCCAGTCAATGCACCTGCCTTTGACAATGAGATACCTCCCCTTTGCAGATATGAAATGTCCATTATTCATATAAGCACATATAGCCTGTGTCACACATAGCACAGCACTGCATTCACAGCACTATCGGTGTATTTAAGACAATGCAAGTCAGTTGAAGTCACTTTTGCAGAGTATATGTGTCTGTCAGCAGCACATGTGGCCGATACCCGCCTTTTCTAATTAATATACGGATCCGATATTCTCTATTTTCTATCGATGCTGTGCTCTCCTCTACTCCTCTACCACTCACTTATAGCCACAACGAGTATTAAACTCAGTTTTCAAAGAATTTGGCACAAAATTCTTGCCAACCATTGCCTGCAATGATGTGGTTGAAAGGCTTCACCGCAATATTCCAATGCATATCTGGTTTGACCCCTAGGAATGCGATTCAAGTTTTTATTTTATTTTTGTTGCGATTATTTTCAAAATTTGTGCTCAAATTAACACAAAGACTAATATATCTCTGACTTGTATTTCATATAATAGTTTTGTAAAAAACTGTCAAATCAAAGGTTCTCTCAATCGTGAAAGCATTTGCCTCAACAGTAGAGCAAACGTTGCATACATTTATGATGGCTCTCATCAATATAGTGCTAACTCACACTACAACTACACATTCATTTCTGCATTTTGGGGACAGAGCACAGACAGTCAAAAAAGATATGTTATTCAAAAGACTGAATAAAAGTAACTTTTCATATAAACTACGAGAAGGACTCAAATTTATTATTTCCTCCAACTTTTCTTTATCTGAATCGATGCTAATTTACTCAATAAAAGCGAATCCATCCATACATACAGTCCTTACATATCTTTAATGCCATTACATAAGTCCAATAACTGTAACCAACTCTTGCAAACTCTTTGCAAAAACCTTTTTGATTAATGAGTCAAAAAGTATTCTCAGTTTTATATTCAAATTCAAATTTTATATTTTTGGTTCACTTTTCGAATTAATTCATTGATTTGAAAGAATAGCATCACTTGAAGTAAAGTCATTCCATACTTTATTCCATACTTTTGATAACTTTTCTTCAATTTTAAAATAGAATAAAATTATCAAAAATGTCTAAAATGTCTTAAAAACCAATTCAATGGAAATGTGATTATTTTCTACTCTAATTAGAAATGTGTTGTAATGTTTGTGTGTCCGGTCAACACAACATAACTTGATTTTGAAAATTGAGACTTAAATGAGTTTGAAGTACAGAATATGCGAATCATTTGTTTGTTTTTTGCAAATATTCTAAACGTAATATAATTTTAATGCAATACTAATACTAAGGCTAACACTAATAGTATATACACTGTATATACAGTGAGCGATGCATTTGATTGATGGCAATGATGGCAGAGCTCTAATATTGAGTGACTCACAACGAGATTCTTGTCCTCTAATTTCAAAATGTTTGGTTCAACTGCAGAGCAAACCAGAGCTCGACTTTACGATCAAAAGGTAGAATAGCAGTCATAAAATGGCTGAAATGTGATATCTTTATGACAGGAGTTATGTTTTCCTTTATTAGTTATGTGCATCTCATCAAAGCAAAGGTGACGTTCACCCGATCATAGCTATGCTCGCAATGCAATACACTTTGTAATAAAAGTTGCCTTCAGTTGCCTTCAGGAATGGAAAGGCAATGAAGGCAATGAAGGTGACAGACTGTGCTCTGCTTTGCTCCGAAAGTGGCAGCGCTCTTATATTCACAATAAGAACCAGCTGTGCTCTTACGTGGAAAATACTTCTGCATTAAACGGCTATATTTTATCGACCGATTTAGTGAACTCTTGTTTTTATATATGTTATATACATTATATATATTCGTATATATTGAGCGTTAGATGAGTTCAAATCCGATTTTACGCTACCATTGAATTAAAAGTAAAACTAACGCTCACTTCAACTCTAATATTCGAGTTTCGGTTTGTGACAGAACTTCATTATATCACTATTTCTTCTTTTATTGTGGGCTAACTATTCTTTAAACTATTTTATGAATATTTTTCCTAAAGTTTTTAAAAATATATTTTTGCAAATATTATAATAGAAGTTATAGAAAATATTTACTTAACTTTCATTTATGTCATAAAAATAAAACTTATTTTTTAACAGTTTTTTACAATACATTCAATAAATCTAATGATTTTTGCCATAACTTAATGCAGGGATGGCAAATAGGGGGGGTATTACCCGTATACCCCCCCCTGGAACGTAAAATCGGCAAAATACCCCCCCCCTGGGATTTTGAAACCCTTAACATTACGTCTATGGACAAGCACTAGGTCTGTCGAGGTTTTCAACCTCCAGGGGGGGGTATTTTGCCAAATACCCCCCCCTGGAAATCGAAGTCATTTGCCATCCCTGCTTAATGTCAATAAATATTTAAACGGTTTAACACTGAGTCTCGATCTTTAATGCCATCCCTTTTTAAAGTTGTTTCTCCATTATTTCGGAGATTAGTCGTCTTCTTTAACTTTACCAATATTTGTGAAGAATGTGTTCACCTAATTTAAATATAAATTACCTTGCACAAATTTTGGCTTTTACTTTACACTTTTTTGTAAATGAATATTAAAAGTTATTCACTAAAAATCAATAAATTTGCGAATAAAACAATAGTTAATCAGTTTTAATACAAATAATAAGAAATAATCCCTTTTAGTTAGAATCCAATAATTAAGAAATTTTCAAAATTCCGATCAATAAAAGGACTATTCTTTGGAATCAATGGTTTTGACACAAATTCTTTATAATTTAATTGAAAAGAAAACAAAAACAAGAGATAAATGGATTAAACTAAAGTAATATTTAGGAATTATTTATAATATATCGAGTAAATGAGCTAGTACAAGTTAGTGCATATCATTTGATAAAATTTTAAACAGAGTTTGACTGTTGTGACGGTTGACTCGACTGTCATTTCTATGTGTGTTATGAGAAATCTTTTGGCTTTTCTTTTTTAATCATACGTTATTCTCATGAGATATTCCTATGAACCGCATCCCTGTCCCTTTCCATTGACAACTCGGATGATAGATAGCGGCGCCGGGGCCTCAGAGACAGCGCCGCAATTTGTTGTATACTTGGATTGAGTATTGCATCGATTCATTGCATTGCAATTCATATTAGTTATAGAGAAGGAATTGCATTACAGAATACCTATACTTATATGATATCTGTGTCTCATTTCAATCCACTCTCAGCTAAAATCGACTCGAGTTTAGACATAAATTTTTAGCTCATATTTAATAAAAGTGGAAAGACATCCTTTATATGTATCTCTGATTTATAGTTGAAACGACTGCACCTCTGAATATACTCCACGCGCGATGTCCGCACTGCGGACGGATATTTCGAGGCCAGAGATCATCACTTTCTCTTCAGGAGCACATCACAAGCATTCACGCCGTTGTAGTTCCCTCTTCAAAGTCGAATATGGCCTCATCTCCATCCCCTTCCTCTACCCGTTCTTCTGATGCAATAGTTGGACAAAATCAAAACAATGATAACTCATTCGTTTGTTCCAAATGTAAGGCTTCGTTCGCACAAAAAGATCATTTAGATAAACATGAATTACTTCACTCAGCACAGGGACAGGTAAGCTTCACTTTATTATATAATAATTGAACACTATTCTTAACCCTTTCCACTTTTCACTGCATTCAAATAACTATCGCTTCATTAACTCAATAATTGAATTGTTTGTCATGAAATGACCTCAAACTTCTTCTATTTTTCAAACAAATTTCGTTAAATACTTTTACAAAAAGTTTTAGTAATTTATTTAAATGGAAGGAAATGACCCCTCAATTCATTATAAGATAGTTGTTTCCAAAACAATTTGATTAATTGAAGACCATTTTTAGGTCCGAATAATTTGTTTTAGCATTAGTTGAGTCCCACTTTCAGTTGAGTCCTTACTTTAATTTATTCACTGATCACTAACTTTAGGTTTACTCAAAAACTCATTGATTTCATGTATGTCCTATAATTTTTGGATTTACCGAAGAGAATATTTATCAGGGCAAATTGGAAAGTTGGTAGTACAAAATAAGTGATTTTATCGAGTACATCCAACTTTCTTTGAGAAATTTTAAAACGATTCTTAGTTTTTGTATAATAAAAATATAAATTTTATGAAACAATTTTAGTTTAAAGTTTAAATCAGAAAAGAGTAAACTTTCATTTATTGTTTTCCTTTGATTCAAAAGTTCAGTCATTAAACTCTTTTACTAATAAATTACAAAAACCTTTAAAAAATCCGAATTATTTTCGTATAAAATATATTTAAGACTTTATTTAGAATTTTTTAATTAACGAAAGTTTTTACACAAATTAAATGAATGTAAAAACTAATTAAACAAAAGATTCAAAATTTGTGTGAAAATAATGAATGAGTTTGGGTTAGGGTTAGGGTTGAGGGCTATTTGATCAGAATATATTTATACTTATTGGTGTAAATAGTTTTCTGCTCTGACTGTCTGCATGTCTGCCTTTACATCTTTGCCTCAGTTTTGTCATCAGTGCAATAAAAGTTTTGCCAACGTATACCGTCTACAGCGCCATTTACTCAGCCACGACCAGAGCCAAGTCCTCCGAAAATTCAAATGTCCCGAATGTTTTAAGGCATTCAAGTTTAAGGTAAAGCCTTTTCTTTTGTTTACAACAACTAATAGTTTGCAAACTCAGCATCACTTGAAAGAACACATTCGAATCCATAGCGGAGAGAAGCCGTTCGCGTGTCCTAATTGTGGCAAAAGGTTTTCACATTCGGGTTCCTATTCATCTCATATGACGAGTAAGAAGTGTCTGGTCGTCAACTTAAAAGTCAGTCATTTATTTAAGTCCAATATTTATATTTATTTTTAATTTATTAAACAAAAGGTTCGAAAAGTGGATCAAATTCGAAATCAAAGAACTCGTAATGCAAATGGTGTTAATAACAGTCTGTCCCAGAGATGTATCACTCAATTGGATCCTTTAACCAATAGTCCCGAGAGTGCGTCCAATTTGAAGATATCTTCAAACAATAATAGGAGTAATAAAAGGAACGATTCTTACGATATTTCAAAACGAAACCATTCATTGAAGTCAGAACTGAGCGATAAATTCAATCCGGTGTTCCTCACCTCAGACATCGGTCGATGTGTTCCTGAGGTTTCGTTTCATAATTATGTTCCCAACAATTATTCATCGGGACTGTCATGTCTTCACCCGGCATTGTTCTCAGCAGCGGCCGCTTCAGTAGGACTTCCCTCACATTACTTATCGTCAACGCTTTCAAATTATCCGGAAGTGGCCAACGCTTTACTTCGATCACAAATGGATAAATCGGTTAAAGAGATTGGTTTGAATAGAGATAACAACTATTTATCCGAAACTAAACTCAATTCTATGAAAATATTAGAAAACAATTCTGTTTTAGAGAATTACGACTTGAGTTCAATGAAAAAGATTTTACAAATCGTGGACTCAAAGGTCACAAAATCGCGTTTCGATTCAATGAATGCCATTAATAATGGCTCGTATGGAGAGATACGCTCATCGAATCCTTCACCACTGACGGTATCGGCCACATCACTACCTCTACCACAGATCACACCCATTGACTCACCTGACGATAAATCGCAGATTCTTTTGTGTTGTCATTACTGTAATGAATTCTTTGAAAACAAAACGGATTTACAACAACACGAAAACAATGTCTGCAAACTTAGAATCTCTTCGGGCATCAAATCTTTTGACAAGAATTCCACCGAAATGTATACCAAAACTCATCATAACTCGAGTGCAGCAGAAAGTGATGACGAATCTCAACGCGATTCGTCTTCACTCGAAGAAGAAGTGATGGTCTCCGACGGCAAGAAAGTTAGAGTTCGATCTGTTCTTGGAGAAGAAACTTTAAGAATACTGAGGGCTCAATACGACGTCAATCCCAGACCTAAAAAACACGATATATTGAGATTAGCACAAGAAGTCAATTACTCTCCGCGTGTGGTTCAGGTCTGGTTCCAAAATATGAGGTATTTTTGTTTTTAGAAATTTTTAGATTAATTACATTTTATAAATACAGGGCTCGCGATCGACGACTCGGAAAACCAATCACTTCAGTCCAGATTTCGAATGCGTTGAGTCCACACAACCAAACCGTTGTGACAACATTTTCGCCAACCCATCACTCGACACATTCCACTCCTACTTCTTTGATACCGATATCCATTCCTCATTATAAACCCGTTTCTAATTTAAGTTTGTCTGAGAAAATGTCATTTTCTCCAAATTTACAAACCTTTGGATCAGAATTGAATGGTTTACCACAATTTGGTCAAAGAATTGCAAATAATTCGGTTTATTATTTAAATTCTTCAGAATTTGCTTTAAATCCTGATTTGAAATCGAAGTTAAAATCATTGAATAAATCTGAAAATTCCTGTCCAACAGACGAACCCTTAGATCTCTCTCTAAGAAAAAAATCATTAATTGAAGAATTAAACGAAAGAATAGAATCCGATCCCAAATACAGAGCCCTCGAAGTTCTAAATCTGAGCCAAAAGTCGAGTAGAAGTCAAATGAATGAGAACTCGAGCGAAGAGACACCAAATAATGTGTCGCTGGCACTCATTCAACAACAACGCAAAGAATTGGAACAGACATCGATTGTTCGCTCTATGCTTATGAATCCCTGTCCTTCCAATGGTTCTGAATCTCCAATAAACTTGAATATATTGAATATTGGAACTGATATTCACTCACCAGAAAGAGTGGCTAAATGTTCGCCTCCTCTGAACGAAATGCTTAGAGATAGTGGACATCAAATTCCAAAACGAAATCACTCGGACTCTGAAGATATCGGACATCAAAGTGATAATAACAATAATACCAGCGATGACTGTTCCACTTCCAGAACGAAACGTTCAGTAGTTTCGCCGTCAAAGTTATTAAAAACAAGTAATGATAATGTGATTATATGTGACGATCAAAGTCCGCCCCCAGACATTATCTCCCAAACCGACGGAACCGGACTCTTCACCTGTGATCAGTGCGATAAAACTTTTAGTAAACAGAGTTCTCTCGCAAGACATAAATACGAGCACTCAGGTATGCATACTATCTGTCAAAATGAGTTGGATTTTATTGATTGATTATACGATTAGGTCAAAGACCACATAAGTGCGATGTTTGCAGTAAAGCATTTAAACATAAACACCATTTGACTGAACATAAAAGACTTCACAGCGGAGAAAAGGTATTCATTACAACAATTATTATAACAATTATTTTAATTGAATTTATTGACAGCCATTTCAATGTAAGAAATGTCTGAAGAGGTTTTCCCATTCCGGTTCTTACAGTCAACATATGAATCATCGCTATTCTTATTGTAAGCCTTACAGAGAATAACCATCGAATAGTTGTTCGATCGGAGCCTAAAATGAGTTAAATTATGAAACAATACGTCCAATAAATTAAAGCCAAACGAATATTCTTTGCAAAAGTCATTTATGCATCACTTCTTCATTCGTTCATTCAATCGATTTGATGTCAATCTTTGCAACAATTGTTTCATCACTTCATAGAATCGCAATTAAAATAACGCCAAACGACACAAATCTCAATGTTGTTAACAATGTTTTAATAATTTAGTGCAAAATAGGTTTCAAATCAACGATAAGTATTTCTATTTTCAATAATTTTGGTATATATTTCTCTAAATCAATGTTTTTAATGTAATTAATCAGAAAAAAAGAAATGTTTGGAAAAATCAAATAATTGTTTACTAAAGTTCTAGTCATTGAACTACCGATTTGTTTCTCAAAATTATTGTTGATTACGAGAAATGGACTGATATTATGTCAAAATTGTCCAAAAAGTTGCCAAATAAGTAACCAAAGATAAGTGCAGTAAAATTGGAAATGTTTTCCTTTCCATCAAATTAGTCGAGTTTTGCTTTATTTTCAGGACTAGTCTTCACAACAATTATTGTTTTGACTTCTAAACCAAAATTTTGTGTAATTTTAAAAAAATATTTCTTTTATCCTAAAAATATTGAATTTTGTGTATTTTGTGTTCAATGTTTTACGTGTCATATTCCGGGTCATTCTAGTTGTTTATGATCTTAAATCGAAATTTAATAGAAATTAAATAAATGGATGAAACAATTACTAAATGATAGAACAAAAAGTTTGTAAAATAAGTTTGAAAATAGTTTAGAAAAGTTGAAAATAAATCAAAATAATAGGGGTTTGGGAAAAGTTTTCATCTTTAAAGTCCTATTCAGTGAATGACACGTAAATAAACGTTGAAATTTGTATGATTAGAATATACGTAACACCAAATCTGCAATAGATTAAGCTTTTAATAAATAAGGCTTTGTTTGTCTTATTGAGTGTACAGCTAGTCGTATACCAATTGTGTACAGTCTTCTACTGTCTTCTACAGTCTTCTACTGTCTTCTAACAATTGTCTAAAGTCGTCCCCAATATATGTAATGATAAGATGATCCGCTTTTCTCATCAATTGTTTCATTACTAAACTAATGATAAGCTCTGTTCGAAGCAACGAAAAGAAGAGGTGCTCTTTACTAACCTATAGAATATTATTATATAATAATTGCTTAATGAGAGAAAGGGCTCAAAATTTTCTCTGAATTCTACAAAATATTAATTACCAATTAATTAGTAAATATCCTATCGATTTGCTGGGAATTTGCAATTTTGCGTATTTTTTGTTAAATAATTTACTTTTTTTAGTTTTTCAAAAAATAATTTATGTAATGATAACACATTTTATATAATGTAATGTAAAGTATGATTAATATAAATAATTATATATATATTTAACGAAACTTTTATTATGGGTTCCTTTGATTGAACTTCGATTCAATAATATATTAAAAGTTGATATAAAGAAAAGCCAAAGATTGTACACAACTTCGATATTATGCCATAAATGCCAAAATCTGGTGATCTTTCATTTAAATTACAATTAATTCACTGATTATATTATAATTGAGATAAAAGGCCAACAAAAGTACGTTATATTTGAAATTATTTTTTAAAAAATTATTGGAATCTCTTTTTTTAGAAATACTCCAAACAAACAAAAGTTCGCTTAAAATACTCTAAACAAAAGTTCTGATAAATTCAATTAATTGTAAGAATTGATGAATCGATTGTTTTTCCAATTTTTGAATTTTTCAAAAAAAAAAATTATTAAATAACTTTTGAAGAAAATGTTAACTTATATTTGCGATTAAAGTAGAGATAAATTTACGATTCATTTGTTTTATTAATAAAAATAAAGAGTCAATCAATTCATTTATAAATATATTTTGAAAATCATTTCTGAAGGAATAATCGATTCATTTTTACTTTAATTTGATTTTTTTTAAAAATTGTTTTCTATTATAAGTATAACTCTTGACTTAAGTCACATATTTTGTCATAACTTTTATTATAATTATTGTAATTTATTTCTTAAAAAATTGTTTTCAGAAATTATAGAAAACGTTATAAAACGACATATAATTAGCGCATAATATAATTCATTTATTTGTAATATTTAAATACATTTTTACATTTATTCATATGAATCGAAATTATTGTTAAAAACGGACAAAAAATATGCGCAAATTTGTGCCAAATATATATAAATATATAAATATAAAATTGAGAAAAAGGTGCCAAAAATTATAGCCTTTTGTGTCAACTTTGTTGGCGATGCGCTGTTATTAGTTTATTAGACTCTGATATTATTATATAAATTCTAATTACAATTAATAAATATATTTCACATTTTGTTTGTGAAATGTGTGCCAAATATTCGCTTTCAATATTACATTAAACTATTTATGCAATCGTTTGTCAATTATTTAACTTAATTTTACTTTTTTTCAAATCAAGTATAGAATTCCCTTAAAGAATGCTTTCATTTTACCTAGAAAGGTTTGTTCCGTTTCCGATGTTTTGGGACTTTTGGGACTAGATCATTGATTTACGTATAATTTACGGAATATAATAATAATAATATTTTTAATTTTATGGCCAGAAATCGAGTGATTTGTTGAGTAGTTCTCAAATATAATGTTGAAAAAATTTAAACTTTAATATTGAAGGCAATACAATAGCCGGACCTCAGGTGACCAGGTCTGAATCCTTGATTACTTGACATTGACTGAAAAATTACTTGACATTCCCTTGACATTTCACTCTTAATAATTGTACTAAATTTGTAAACTAACAAAAATGTGAATTAGAGCCCACAGTTTAGACGTAGTGTTGATTTTCAAGCCATAACCCGA
>JAQIXI010000750.1:0-18727 GCA_034700165.1 Galumnidae sp. Gr-Ori-00277 | reverse complement strand
TTGTGAAAATCACAAAAAAGTTATTTTCTCAGAATCCAAAAGAGCAAATGAAATTCGGTTTTGACCTAAATTAGTAGTATTTATAGACACATATTATTTGCTTAAAAGCAAATTTTTAAAGTCACGTAATTAGCTGTGAGAGCAAAAAAAGTTGGTTAGCGAAAACATTAAAAACACATTTTGATACTTTTCTCAGCTATTATAACTCTGATTAAGTTATTACTCAATAAACTTATAGAGGGCATTTAACTGAGCGGAATAAGCTATCACAGCGCCCCCTGCAATTTTTTCCTGATTTACTGTGAAATTTTAAGTGTCAAACACATTTACTCAATTTTCTCCGTTAATTTAAGTACTATTGAAATATCACTTTGGAAACACATATAGGACCATTAGACACACAATAAAATCTAAACCACCCCTTCCAAAAATAATCCTTAGAATTTTGGTAAGCTTTTCAATATTGAGAACTTAAACCCTAGTAAATCCACAATGTTAATATATACAGCTTTTGCGCCCTTTGTTTATGAAAGGGTATAATGCCTCCTAAAGGTTTACTAAATGGGGGCACCGAAATCGCCCCCTAGCGGCCAAAAAATGCAGTTTTGTCAAACTCCCTCTAAAAAATTTATCATAGTGCAAAGAGTATTTAGACGCATTTTAGTAACTGGAGAATTATAACTTCAACCTGAAACTGTGATAATAAGTGACTGGCCTCCCAACTTGTTAATACTTCCAACAAATGATTGATTTCCACTTTTATTCAAATTTTTTTCTTTTAGTAAATAATTTCTATTAAAACATTTTTTTTTTTGTGAAAACATTTTGATTGCATTTTTCCAAAAAAAATACTTAACCTTAAAATCAATGAATTTTGATTATAAACATTTGGGTTCGGGCTTTGAAAGGAATTTGATTCAATTCATTAGTCGTTGCAATAGTGTAAAGCCGTAGCACTGCCTCTATTAAAGTACTAACAGGTATTCCCTCTTTTTGGCGTTTGGATGAGTTGTAAAGTTATGCAGAAGTGAAACACGATTTGCCTCAAGTTATGATTACAAGAATCAAAGTTACCATTGATTTAGCATCACTTGAGAACATGTGATCCATTCTGTGCTCTTTCTTCTCAACAAATTTCACTCAAATCTATTTAAAGCTTTTTATATTTAATTGACATTAGAGTCAAATTAAAGGCGTTTTTTACTAAACTATTGATAACTCATTAAACTGATGACGAATTTACAAATTAATCACATTTTATGCGATTCTCATCAAATTTAGCAAATATTGCGTTTGGAGTCATAGTTGGGACTAATTGTTAGCCTAAAATCATTTCATATCTTAAAGATCTGAGTTCTCAGTGAAAGTCTTCATATAAAGAGCTTTGAATAAATTATTTACAGAGTTTTGAGTAATTTATTGCAACATTTCTAAGGGAATGATAAGTGAGAACAAATCCGTTTTCATTAATGTCTGTTAGATTTAAGAGATTATCATTAATTTAATCGAAAAAGTTTATCATCATTTGGTTGCGCACAGAGTAGTGAACACTAAACTGGAGACTGCATTCCAGCCTTGAATACAAGTACTCCACTAAAAGCCCAACAATTTTATAGTTAATGTAAAAAATATTCGACTTTCATAATACATCTTAGTATCGGTTAAAGTGCACTCCTGTGCTCTCAACTCCTACACAGTCTGTCACGAAAAATCATTTAACAAATCTATGCAAATGATATTTATTGCATTATTATTGCATTTTAATCATTACTATTATTAGCGATCGTTTTATTCATAATTATCTTCACTTAAATCTCGTTTTAGAAAACATTATAAGACTTCTAAAGAGTAATTAATTATATGTTTTTAAAGAATTCATGTCTTTTAATGTTTATGAAGTGTTTGAAGCGTTTGAAGCGTTTGAAAGAATGATACCAACGATTGTTAACGAATTTATTTTATGATTTTTAATATTAGTTTAAATAAGAGATTTAGAAGAATAAAGAACTCGATTAACATTTGAGCGGAAAAAATAAGTGAAATGCTTTCAAAACTCAAAGTTGTTTTTATTTTGTTTCACTATTTGACTGATTGACAGCCCATTCAAGTGGAGAGTAAGGAAAGTTTACTTCCAATTAGATTTTTCTTGAGATCAGAAACTTTTAGATTTATCAAACATTTTATCGCGATTTTCGAAGAATTCTTGGAATACTGACTCCTCTTTGGACTGGTTTTCAATTTTGAGATTATTATAAATTAAAGATGTGCTTGATAAATTTGACTTCTGAAACACCACTCAATTTATCTGGTATTTAAATTGAACACTAAGTTTATATTGCATGGTCACTAGTCAGCCGACAAAAGGGTGAATATATAATTTTTGACATCAATTTTAAATCTTTAAAAAGTTTCTAAAAAATAAAAATAGTTCTCAAAAATTCTTAAAAATTAAGAAAAACTTAATTTTTGAATTAATTTGAGACCAAAATTAAAGTCTAAATTCCTGGGAATTATTTTGTTATAAATAAACAAATAATTGATATCTAAAAATACTATTAAATTACTGAATAATTCCCAGAAATACAATAATACGAGCTTAAAATACGAGTTAGCAAGTTGAAATTTCAAACAACATGAAATAACAAGAAATATCCAGTAACAAATAGTTTAAATCTGTTCATTTCTTAGTCAACAATAAATTATAATTTGATAATTTATGTCAAATAATTCTAAGTTTCAAATATTATCTAAATATTTATAAACAATTGGGTAAATGTCATTTTTAAAAAAAATCTGCTTGATGCTAAAAGCATATCTATATTCAAGTAAATTTTGAGATTTTAAAATATTATTCAATAAATATGATTATCAAAATTGAATAAATCTTTTGGAAATCTTTTGAAATGTCACTCATTTTTCTAATATAATGAATAGATTTGAGTCCAATAATCAAATGATTTGAAAAGTTTTGATAAAAATCTTATTCTCTTTTTCTTTATTTTCAATGAATTGCTTTCAATATTTGATTGAATAGTTTTTCTTTAAAGACTTCTCCGGCAAAACTTTTTTATTTTCTCATTGAAATTGAATTTTATAGATTCAGATAATATATAATATATTGAATATCGTTATAATTATAGTGATATTTGATGTGGAGTTTGAACCGAATCTGTCAATAAATTAAATGCTCTTTCAAGTTGGAAAAGATGTGAAAGCGCATAATGAGTAGCAAGCACATTTTCTTCTCTACAACCACTCTTTGATTCATGACTTGGCAAACATTTATGTCGATCGACCGGAAAATCACTGCTCCTAAGACTGAATTAAATAACCGACAAATGTTTGGTTAAGTCAAACAAATTCTAAATATTTTTTCGGACGAATTATTAATTTTATTTAAATATTATTTTATAAGAGAAGAATAAATTTCAGTGAAATACTATTTGAGTGTTTGTGTTGGCATTCGGACAATACTGACAATAACCAGACTATAATCGCATGTAATCACTCCATGTCTTCATTTTGAAATTCATAACAAGAGTTGAGGGCTCACAGGTTTTCAATGCATTTTAATACCATTTCAATAACGGCGTAAAAATGAAATATATGTTGAAAAAGAGGCTATCCTTTAATGGGCTGAGAGTTCGCAGCAACAGTGCCAAAGAATGTGCTGCATCATAACATACCAGTACTTATTTGTCATATTGAAAGCCAAGCCGAAAATTTTCTGTGCCCAGGGCAGTTTTACCAATACCAGCTCTCTCTCCCCTCATTTTATTATAAGTTTTCTCCATTATATTTACATGTTTTTGTGTTTTTGTACTGTTGTCTGCCATCCCCTCCTTTCTCTCACTTTTCTCCCTCTCCTTTTCTTATACCTAAACACTGATTCCGTTACGGGTTTTGCTCTTCTTTGCAAATGTATTGATGGAGTCCAACGAGGAGTGGACAGCCCTGATATGGATGTCGTGCACTGATGCCTATATGAAGATCATTGAATTGGTTTTGTGTCCATATAGCGCACATATCCCTCCCCCTCACCTTTTGTTATAAGTCTTTGTATTTCTTCTCTTCAATTACTACTTCAGAGAAGGAATTCTATACTTTATTATTATTGAACACTATTTCAGTATTTCTTACTTTCAGTTTCTTTTCAAAAATATTTAAAACATTCACTAAAAGTGAAAACTGTTGACGAAATAAAGTGAAAGCAAAAGATAAAAATAGCACAACATTGCTATACAACCCTTAGAAACAGTCACCCCCTTGTCCTCACCCTTGATGCATTACTACTAATCATTAATATTATCGCATTTTTTATTAGTTTTTTTAAAAAGTTATTCCACTCTTTTGTAGTTTATATTAATATTTGGATAATTTTAGTATTTATTTGGAAAAATTATTAGATTTTATTATTTATTATTGGAATCGATTAGATTTCAATAATTATTTGCAAATCAATTCCAAAAATTATTGGAAATTTTGGTATATTTATTAGGATTTTATTATAACAGTTTTAACGAATACTGTTTTTGTCAAACATCGGGATATTTGACAAAATTCAATGAATTCTATCGCAGTTTTGAATAAAATTCAAAATATTTTCTTTTAAAAATCTCTGACTCTTTTCTAATTAGTTATTGAAATCTAATAATTGATTTCAAATAATTAATGAAATTAAATAATAAATTTCAAATAAATACTAAAATTATCCAAGTATAAACACCAAAGTGTGTCAAATAAAGGTAAGTATAAAAGTTTTAAAACAATTTTCAACAAAAGTAATAAATGTTATCTATATTTCAATTTATTTTATATAGATACATTTTAAAATTTTGCAATTTTAAGTTAAGGGCAAATAATCTTAGTCTTTTTAATTTTATCTTTAGTTTTTTTCAAAAAAAAAAAAAAAATTATTCATAAAAATGGTTCAAAAGTTACAAAAATAGTGTTTTTGTGACTTTAAATTTTGACTCTTTTTGATGATTTGACAAATTTTCAAACAAAAGCCTCTTTTATAGCATAAAGTCTATATTATTTAAAAATATTCTAGTTTATTTTTAAAAATATTAACCAAAGAATTCGTTGACAAATATTTTTCTTATTTTAAAAGAAAACTATATTTTGTGGTATAATCTGATGGAAACCATTTGTATGAAAGGCTATCGTATTTCAGTAATTGGTTCTGTCATACATTGTTTTCTAATATTTATTGTCTACTCATTAAAGTCAATAACATTTAGTGATTTATTAGACAACAAACTCTTCAAAAGCTATAATTCTGTCTAATAATAGAATGAACTCAGAGTTCATTTCAATTATATCTTTGTTTCATAAGTAATCAAAAAATTCAATAATATTTAATAAAACACTTAAAGTCTTATAATAAGACTCTTATTCTTTCGATGAGTTTTTAGTTTTTAATAATAGTTTTGCTTTGAATTCTTGAAAATGTGTTCAAAAGATTATTAAATAATAATCTGAATTGAAGAACAAAATTGGCGATCGATTTCTACTAAGAATAGATAATAAACGATAATTTGGTTAAAATATCTATAATCAGAAAAACATTTCTCAAATATAGAACACATATTATTGAATAGAAAAGTTTAGATAAAAAAAGGAAAGAAAAGGAAAATAGTTTAATAGAATTCTGTTGGAGTGGTTTGAGTGGAGTTTCGGGTAAACTGAGTATTCAGTGCATTGAATGCAATGAATAGGGCATAGAATAGGGCATAGAATAGGCTATAGAATAGACTACAATTAGATTGGATTCCGTAAAATCATTGATGCCTAACATGCCTTAACACAAATTGCATGCTTTGCTTTTTATTACTATCAAACTATGGCTAAAATATTGTTGGGGTAGTAGTGCCAGAGTATTACCAGAGCAGTGCCAGAGTTGTATGTCTGGCAAGTATTCTAACACAACTGCAACTTATCGGCACATCTCGTTATATAAGCAATAATGTCAATCCCTATGCCTTTCGTGAGTGCCTTCCAAACAAGTTTGTGAAGAGTGAGTGCATCACTCATTTATACGGATATAAATAAGAAAAATGTATGTTTGGGGTGCGGTGTCGACAGAAGTATTAAGACTAACACTGATGGCTCTTCCATACATACAACTCAGGCCTAAAATTGCGGCGCTGTTACCACTCTTCTAATGAATCTTAAAGAAAGACTCGGTTCTAATGATAAGACACTTGAAAATAACGAGAATCAGTAGAATTGGTACCAAAACAACTAATGGAAAGCTATAAATGTAATGCCTTATCATTTTGAAGGTCACTTTTGTGTGTTTTTTCAGAGGCCTCACAAAACTCTTTTCTCTCCCCAACACTCAGACCATAACTTATTTGTAAATTTTCGGTATTTCTGTGTAAAACCTTTTCTTTTTTGGGGGTTTTTATTGACAAAACAGTCAACACTAGAAATTAAGATAAGATTTAAGAGTTGAAGACTAAGACTAAGACTAAAACTAAGACTTTGCTCACAAACATAAAAATCGAACACAACTTCTCGTTTATGGGTTCGTCCTTTAAATATGGGATGAGTTGTGGTATAGTAAGTAAGTAAGGGTTGATAGTAATTAAGTCGAGATAAAGAGCTAAAGATATGGTACTGTTTTGAGAAAAGCGCAACCACTGACTCAATCGAATTATATTATGATTTATACCTCTTTTTAACTAATGTTACAAACATTTCAAAGCTTTTGACAAAACACTTATTTGTTATGTTATGCAATCAGAATACGAGCACAGGTTGTTGTATATGTGACTTAACTCACGTAAGAGTTTTCAATTCCAGAATAAATTTACATTTTTATGTTTTTATTTAATTAAATAAGTCATTGAATAACGAACTGATAATAAAAATCTTATAATTATTTTGAATTTTTTTCTTAAAAATTGTCGTTTCGTTAAAAAAGTTTTTTATTTAAATCAAAAATTCAATTAAAAATGAAAAATCATTAAAATATAGTTACATAACATAAGCAAAACATATCATAACTGAAATCAGTTGTGAACTGAAACCAAACGATTAATTCTGAAGTGAAACTAATTTGAAATTCTGAACTGAAAACTTGGTTTCAGCTCTAAAATACTATTTTCTGAGTCAAGAGTTTTGATGTCAGAAATCAAATATTAGTTATTTTCCGTTTGAAAAACAATATATACATTAGGAAAGGCATCAATGATGGGGAACCCACGCAATCAAATACCTTCATAGCACAGGACATGACATGACTTCTGAATAGACGTGAAAGTCATTTGTAAAACAGATTTTAAACAAAACGAATATTTTTAAAAACGGAGTCAAACAAAAGAAATATTTCAAAGAAAAATGTCTGCAAATTGTGTGCTGAGCGCCGAAAATATGTATTTGTCTGTAGAGGAACGGTGTGCAGACCTGGGCGTCGAAATGTTCTTCGCTTAATATGTGTATAGTTTTTCTTGTACTCATGCATTGACTCAAATCATCGAAAGCACCCATACCTGAGCGCAAACACAGCATTTATTCTTAAAGTGGAAATATGTGGAAGACGTGATTTGTATTTTAAACGACGACTCCAACCGACGCATAAAAAATAATAATCAGTTTCACATTCAGTCTCCCATTTCTCTGAGAGGGCAGAGAGAGTGAGAGAGAAAGAGAGAAAGAGAGAGTTTAAATATTGTTGTTCATTTTTTGAGCAAGTATATATTTCTAAAAGTTTTAGTTATCTAATCATTTTAAGAAAAGATTAGTTAGTCTTAATTATAACTCTTTCTAAGGTCTAATTATCTGGTAATTTAATGGATCAATTTATTCTCAATTAATTGATTCCATTAATTTTTATGCGATAAATGTTTTATAATTTTTCAAACGTTATATAAATTTTCCTTTAATTTTATCAAAATTGATGGACGACTGAGAGTTAAGATTAAGTTTAAAGTAATTTAGTCGCCAAAAGTATCGCTAATTTGGTTTTCAATATTTTTTCAGTGAAAACACATTACAATAAATTTGGATTATTTTTTATTTCATAAAAACTAATATATATTTCACTTTCTTTTGGGATTCCGATGTCTGATAGATATAAATGACGAGACATTTAAAAAGTTTTCCCTTTGAATGCCTTTTCTCTTAACGTTTTTAGTATAGCCCAGAGTATTAAACCAAAAAAGTTTTTCAACTATTTTGTATTCACTTCTTTTTGTCAGATAAACGAAATTCTTTGCTTATGTGAGTTGTCATGAATTTTAAAATTCTAAAAGCATTTTGTCTTCAGAAATAGCTTTTGCCGATCACTTAAGAACTTGAAATTTACTGATAACTCGTCATTAAATACTCGTCTTGTAATCACTTTCTAATTCCTTTTTAATTATTTTTTGAAAAATGTTTGAAATGTATTTTTTTTGTTATTTCTTTCAATTCATTTATCAGATTATCGTTTGAATGAAAAATTAAAACGATTTACAAAAAAAGAAATTTTGAAGTTTTTTATTCTCATTTTGAGGAAAGTTTTGAATTTTTTTGGTTTTATTTAATTTATTTAAATTAAATTAAGAAAAGTATAATAAATTGTTTCGCTTATAATTAATGACTAGAATTGATGTAAAGATTGATAATTCAATTAAAATTGTTTAGAGCAGGTGTTGAGCTCACTCTCAATCAAATTAATCTAAAAAAAATGAAATACAATAAACAGACAAAAAGTTTAATCAATGGATGGAAAGTTTGACTGAAAAACAAATTGTGTCTGACTTTCACTGAACTTAAAATAAGGAAAAAAAATTGAATTCTTTGTTAAAAAAGTTCTGACAAAACATATCTATAGTTATATTGTGTTATATAAGTGTAAAATCGTTGAGAAATTCATTCGAAATGAGTTTAGAGTCAAATAATTTTCGTTTATTCGTAAGATTTGCTCAAATAATAGGCTTCAGATTTCGCTGTTATACAGACTCTGAGAGCGATCGCATTGAATAATAAAAGTAAAAGAGAGAGAAGACTACGTGCATAACATCAGAAGAGCACATATGAAAAGTTTCAAAGTCTCACAGAGTCAGTGCTCTCCCCCTCAACACATCCGGACTCTCTCGTCATAATGGGATAAATTGTTTGAAAGTAGATATGATATACTCCGTGAGAGTAGACATGCCTTCTCTCAGCCAAAACCAAACTTTGATATAATTAATATTTTTATATTTGAATAAAAATATTTGACGCACAGCCAAAGCACAGCCAAAATGCACCCAAAATGCACTTCTCTTTACAAGAATTAAATTGGATTTCTTTTTAGAATCTCATTTAAACCAAGAGAAGTGCCGAATGGAATGCCATAAAAATACTTTTCTATATAATTGACTTTTATTGTGTATAAAAACAATTTGAATAATAATATATATAATACAATATTATATTATATAATACTATTATTATTATTATTATTATTAAATTTAAACTGAAAATTGTGTTTCGGATTATTTAATGCCAGAAATGTATTCGAATTTTCACTACAATTAAAAAACTAAACAAAAGCGAAATGAAAGGCATGAAAGGCATGACCGCAATCTATACTCAAAGATTAGGTTATTCTCAATTATCCGCAAACATTATGAGAGGGCAACTGTCAGGTCCTAACAGGTCCTACAAGTTTGGTGAGAGCTCTGGTCTGCAATGTATGTGAGATTTAATTAGATGAGAGCCTTCTTTGCTATAATGACTGGTTTTGATTTCAATCAGATCATTAAATGCTCATTAATTTGCATTTTTTCTCTACTCTACAGATGAGTAGTGCCTCTTAAGAGTCTACTCTACTCTACTTTACTCATAGAATAACAGTTTGTTGTATTGGGCGCTGAGAAAAGTTCAACAAAAGGCACTAAAAAATAGGGATTAGATATGGATTTAATGTTAACTCAACGATAATAATATATTTTAAATGAGAGATACAATCAATTGTTTAGTCTCTTTCTCTTTGGTTTTCTCTCGTTAGTAGTGTTGGCTGTAGTGGTGTTGTGCTGTTGTGTGTCTGTTGTCAGGTACTTAATCATTGCGTTAGCTTTTCTCTCTATAAAGCAGTGAAGGCAGAGCTCATAACTTATAAGTCGTACTTCTATTGCAGAACAGTTGAGAACAGTTCTGAACAGCTCTGAACAGCTCTGAAAGAGAAAGAGAGCTCTCGGATGAGACGCCATCGACAGCAGAACATCGAAACACTGAGTTCTTGTGCCCATCAGAGGCAACCCCTGCGCCTCAAAGTAGGCACAATCGAGCCTTAGGGCACTTCTCAAGTTTTGCTCCTCAACACAACTTTAAGTTTCTTAACCTCTCATTCTGTGAGTGAGTGCCAGAGAGAGACACCAAAAGGAAAGCATAGCTCTTGTGGGACAATGAGAGGACTGTTTGTGCCTTTTCTCGTCCATTCTGTGCATTGTGTGCGTTATGCGGATTAAGAACTACTTCGACAACGGTTTCCATATTTCCCTTTCACTCAATTTGTTTGACTCAACAAATGTTTCGCTTATTTTCTCTTTTCTTTAAACAATGATTGCCTTCAAGAGAACCAACTCTTCGAGTGTTTCGCATAAACTCATCCATGTTTTCCAAGACATCAATATTTAAAGAAATGTTTATTTTTATGAACTTTCAAAGAGTGAAATACTCTATAATCTTATTGAAGATAATTTTTTTATTGCTTTTCTTCGGTTCGACCGAAGCGGACAAACGTCACAATGAAGAACATCTCGAGTTCACAACTGAACCCTCTTCACAACTTGTGGCAGCAGATGGGGGTCGGGCTGTCTTCAAGTGTATGGCATCGCCATCCACTGCTGAAGTTCGGTGGATCCACAACGGAGTGCCGATATACCCGACCTCTTCAGTGGGACTGAAGATATCGCGCCATAAACTGGTCGTAAAACTGCCAAAAAACCCGAAGAATAGTTCGAGTAATTCACTATCAAATGAATCAATTCATTTGACCCAACTCTTTAACGGAGGAGTTTTCCAATGCATAGCACAGCATAAAAGTCGCGCTATTGTTAGTCAAACCGCAAAATTGATTTTAGCAGAGCTTAAGCCGTTTCCACATAAAGACAATATAACTCTAGTGGCCATTACCGGCAACACAGCTGTGATACCCTGTGCTACCCCTCATAGTGTGCCCAACGCTGTCACTGAATTCGCGTTCAACTCAACGGTAATCGACAGAACCAGAGGTAATGAACTTTAATATTAATATTTATTTTAAGTAACGAATGGTTTGTTTATAGAGAGGTATCGTTTGATGCCATCCGGAAATCTTCAGATTTTTAATGTTCGCGAATCAGATGCAGGAGTTTACAGATGTATTGCCCACAACCCATTCCTGGGTGAACGCACATATGCCACACATTTCATAGAGTTGTCTGTGATTAGAGCTGAAAAGTCTCGCCATCACCACAACCCTCATAGCCATCACCCGCATCACCGCAACTCTCATAGCAATGCCCTCAGGTTTGTCGTCAGTCCAAAATCGCACATAAGGGCTGTTACCGGCACAAATGTCACTTTCGAGTGCTCAGCCATGGGCAGTCCTGTGCCAAACATAACATGGAAGAAACTGGAGGGACATCTGCCAAAAAACAGACACATACAGGACGGGGGAAACCTAATACTGTCAAATGTCAGGAGAGGAGATGACGGAACTTATGTGTGCAGTGCGTCCAATGGGTCACCCAATCATCAAATGAGTGCGAACTCAGTATTAGAGATCCCAGAAATACCTCATATCGTAAGAAAAACACAATTAGAAGAAAAAGATGTAATCGAAGGACAAGAAATTGTTTTGGAGTGCACTACAAAAGGAAAACCCAAACCAGTGGTCGATTGGTTCCATAATGGGGTTCAGATAACACCAGAAATTTCCAATAAAAATGGAATTACTATTAAAGGAACCGATGGATCAAAACTATCGATTATTAACTCTAAAAATGATTTACATTCAGGAATGTATCAGTGCTTCGCCACCAATGAGTTGGGATCCACTTATGCCACAACTATTGTTAATATCATCACTTCAGGTGCCTCTGAGTTCAAAACTGTTCCAAAAGAAGATCAGAGCAGTGAAGAAGACGAAGAATCCGATCCAATCGATGATAATTCTGAGGGCGATCTTATCGATGAGGAGGAAGACCTTTTCAATAGACTTCCGACACAGAATCGAAGGCGAAAGAATAAAAACAAAGGCATAAAAATGGTTCCGCCGACTAAACCTGAAATTACTCGACTCAGCGAAGAGTCAGTAATGGTTAGATGGGATGTCCCTCAAAATGATGGTCTGCCCATTATGTTCTTCAAAGTCCAATACAGAGAAATGGGAAACAAAGGAAGCGATTGGAATACTGTCGACGATGACATCGCACCGCACATCCATTCTTATGCCGTCAGTGGACTTAAAACGGGAGCAAAATATCGGTTCCGAATCGCAGCCGTCTATTCTAATAATGACAACAAATTGGGGCCAAATTCCATAAAATTTACTCTTTTCAAAGAACCGCCGATGAAGAAACCCATAAATGGTCCGGTGATTATTCAGGCCGAACCGGTCAGTCCCTCAGCCATAACTATGAAATGGGAATACTATGATATCGATTCGGTGGCGATCGAGGGTTTCTTCATTTACTATCGCGCATCCATTTCTGCCGGCGATTACTTAAAAGTGACGGCAATGGGCGCCACCACCAGATCTCATATAATAACTCATTTATTGCCGGACACTACTTATGATATTAAAATGCAGTGCTTTAACGTCGCCGGAACTTCAGAGTTCTCCAACATATTTATGATTAAAACTCTTCCGTCCGCTGACATCACTAAAGATAAAACTAATAAAAAAGATTCCACTGAAGACAATAACATAAGTGGTGGCATCGGTCCTGTCAAGAATGACAAAGACAAGACTTTATATTCAGTTATATTCATAACCGCCGGAGCATTAGTTCTAGTTTTTGTCGTTTGTATTGTGTTATGTGTTGTGCGACACAAACAACAGACTCCGCGATCGGTGTCTTCTTCACTGCCAAAAGAAAAGCACCCGAAAGCCAACGGCAATAATCACCATATGTTTAGTCACAGTAATCACAGTCTTTTAGCACACCATCGATCGAACGGCCATTTGTCTAATAGTTTGGTTACGGCCGCCTCTAATGGCTATTTGTCGCGCTCTACAATCAATGGTTTAGAAACAGAATATCCACATCAGGTCAACATTAGAGTTAATCCATTTTGTGAGTTATCTAATGGTGGCTCAACATTAAACCGAACCAATTCTATTAATGAGAGCTTTCGGTCAAAGAGCGCATCACAGCATCACTTGTCTAACAATAACACCAATAATAACACCGAAACTCCGCTTTCCATGAATACAATGGAGAGGAGGAAAATGAAACGAATGGACGAACACTTTCCTAACTCTTTAAATCACAGCAATTCTCGGCTGAACCATCACAGCACAAGTTTCACTCGACTCAATGGTACTCTCGAGAGGAAACGGAGGAGTCGGACCGATCTCTTGAATACGTCGGACAGGGATAACACCGATAAGGAGTCGTCAATCACTGTCTCGAAGTGTAATGGTGTTCACCACTCGACCACAAATAGCACTCTTGTGATAATGCAAAGTTCGTGTTAACTCATTGGGACGATATCCGAACTTTTGACCCAATCATCAAATCAATGATCAAATCTTGCAATCGATTCGATTCGACTATAATTTATAATATGTATTAACTTTTGATAATTTTTTTGTAAAATAATTTATTATCTTTTTATTAATAACGAATCTCTTGTCAAACATTTTTATATAAAAATCGAAATAAACATAAATTATTAAACGAAACATAAGTTTATAATTGAGAAAAGGATTGAGTTCTGAGTTAATCAAAAGTACTTTTTATTAGCCATTCATTTGATTTATTGAATAATTATTGGGTTTTAAGAAATTTTTAAAGAAAACAAATCTCTGTTTTTGTCTTAAGTTTGACTTTAATTCATAAATGAATGCCTTTTTATTATTTTTTGTTTTGTTTTTTGTGAATCTGAAGAATTCCATTAATTAGAATCGATGTCAGTTTATAATAGTCTTGTTTTGCCTTCAAATCAAATGAAATGAGTTTTGGAGTTAAAACTTATTAATACAGTATTTGACATATGATTTATAACTTAGTTTTTCAATTAATGTCAAAAACAAGACATTTGAAGTCATTTAGCAATAAATGACAGTTTGGCCTCTCTTGCAATGAATACTGAGTCCAATTGGAAGGGGAGGTAACAATCATTAAAGTCAAGTAAAACTGATTTCAACTTTAGTTGCATTTTCTTCGGTTTATCTCTAAAGAGAAGACGAAAGAGACGTTTAGATCGCGTCAACCGTTTTATTGCATTTTTACAGAAAAAGAAAGTCTTCTGAAAGTCGTCCCCTTTAGGAGTAGTGCAGTGCTAAGTGCCATAACTTTTAATGTCTGCACTGATTGTAAAGTTTATTGAGGCCACAATTTCTGTTACTATCGACAGATGCTCTTCGGCTTATGTTTGAGCCCTTCATAATCATTGAAAAACAATAAAACAATTGTTGTGTTTCGCTCCCAATAAGACTTTTCTTTGGAATAATCAGAAGTTTTTCACTGAAAATGTTTTTCAATTCAATTCTGTTTTTAAGTCAAAACATTTTTATAACTTTATTTGACTCGAATTTATTGCTCTCATATTAAACCATTGAAATGAAAAATAAGAAAAAATCCGACACTTTTTTCATAACTTCTCATTAATTATTGAAATCTGAGAATTTGAAAACTAAGGTAAGGAAAAGGTATGGATAAGGTATGGATAAGATGGAAAGGCTATGAAAAATTGGAATTTTTCAGGTAATGCCACAAAACATTCCAAATAAGAGGGAAAGCAAACGCTTGGGTTTCAACGCTTATCAACGATGACAGCAAACCAATGACTTTCTCTGACTGTTCTGACAGAATATAACTTAAGTAATCATAAAAAGATGGTTTCAAGCCTTAGGCGAGGGCTCATTAGCTCAACATTCATATGGCTTTGTTTCATATCTAAATCGGTGTCTGTCTTCTGTCAAAGACATGTTCTCTCAATGATTTTAAATCAAAGTTATTTCATGTGGTTTGCCTTCATTTCCCTTCAAATGCCTTCAATTGCCTTAAGTTCACATTTCATCTCAAAATATTTTTTTTGATAAAGTTATTCAAACTTCAAATCTTTAATGAATTGTCATTTAGAAAATTTTTTTGATTTTTGCTCGGAGACAATTTACTAGAAAAGGTTGATTTTCATTTGTTTGTGATGTGAGTATAAGTCTTTAAAGCTTATACTGACTCTCATTGAAAGTCCGGTTCATAAGAACCGACGGATTCTTTTGGGCTAACATTTGAACGTTAGAAACGAAAGTTTTGAAAAAAAAATTAATCATTAGTACTGTAGTCAAGTGTTGTACACCATTTGTGTGCCTCTAAAAACTCCCCGCAGTTTTTGGTTCACTTTCATTACTTTCATTATTATTAGGGAGAAATGAGTCCCTTATTGTAGTTATTTATCAGTTCTTCCATTGAATCCAAACTTTCGCTAAATTTTTTGGATTATTAATAATAGTTTATTAAAGTAGAGCTCATTCTGTTCTAAGTTTAACGCCTATTATATTAATCAATATATAAACTCATAAAAGCGTAAAACTCTTAAATACTGTAAGCTTTGGATAAAATACTTAATTCATGGCTTTCTTTACGATTTATTAATATATTTTCAATAAATATATTTCAATACTCTTTTAAATTTTGTTTTATGAGTTCAAACCATTGGAAGTCATTAAACAAATCATTAAATTATAAAATCAATTGAAAGTTTTATTCGCTAATAACCGATCCGTTGGCTCTAAATTTCCAGATAAAAAAAACTAATTTATTTGAAGATATCAGTTTGAATATTATTCTGTCCTTTTTTAAGGATATTTTCATTTTTTTTATTTTGAAAAGAAAGTGAAAACTCGAATATAAATGACTGAATTATAAACTTAATTGAAAGTGAAATGAATTAAATTTCAAGTTTTCCAAAGAATAAAACTCTTCTAAAGACTCGACTCATAAATAATTCACTGAAATATTTTCGAAGTCATTCTTACGGTTAATAATTTCGAGCAAAACCTTTGAAAGAAGTGTTTGGAATAAAAAGAGTATTAATAAGAAAAGTTGTTCACCGACTCTAATAAACATTTTGATAGCACTTCATATCAAGTTTGTGGTCACGATTCCACTCATAAGAGACCAGTTCTTCAATTCTTATATAATGTTTTAAACATTAAAAACTATTGCTTTCACTTTTCAAAACGATTTGATTTCTTTTCTTCTTATTTAAAGGATTTTAATGAAATATCGCATAAATTCAGTCATCAATTATTAAATATTAAATTCGATAATTAAAATATTTAATCGTTAAGAAATAAAAAACCAAATCAAGGGTTTGGAGTCGATTAGTTCCTCGACTTTTCTTTCGGCTAAATATTTGATATCCAAAAACAGTGATTTAAATCAAATTAATGAGACTTCGATTTATTGCCAAATATTAATACTTGAAAATCATTGCCATTCCTTTTATTTATAGTTTTGCCTTTCATTTCATAAATAACTGATTCTCAGTCACTATTTGTTGAATATTTGACGTAATATTCAAATAAATTATTTCAATAAAATTTCTGATAACATATCTCTAGATTTTAGAAAATATTTATTTGATTTAATCAAATGTTATTCAAAACATTAATTTATTTGAATTCTACTTTTGGCCAACAGTTACCAACAAAGTGTTATGCAGTTCCATATATCCCAGTCTTGGTTTAAGACAACTTAGACTAATAAGTGGTTTAATACCCATATATTGACCACTCATTGAATGGTATTTTGTCAATATTTGTCTAATGCTTAGCGCTTAGAAAATTGGTGTAATTCGTGTAATTGTCTGCCGCTAACTTTGAATTAAATATACAGTCGGGAACACTAAAACCTTGATATGAAGATCCGATTAATGTTAGATTTAGTGAATACTTTTTGATTAATTTATCGATATTTTCAATTCTTTTTCGGTGACCCAAATAGTATTGAGGAATACATTTCTGTAAATTTAAAACATATTTTAGTTTTGTGTGAAATTAATTTAAATCAAATAATTACTTCATTTGTAGTAACGATATATCGAATCGGATCTGAATTTATCTTTAAATAAAGACGAACCGCTTCTAAAGCGACATCAAGAACCTTTTGTTCAGTGACTGAATGGATATCACCTAAGACTTGTTGGAACCACTCGCCCCCAATCATTATCTATTCAAAAAAAAATCTTATTATCTGAAAATGAATATATTCTAACCGTCAAACGAGTTATATCTTTTCCGGAATCAAATTCTGGTGTAACACAAGAGTCATAGATAACGCCTAAAATTTTAGAGTTCTCTCTGGACGGCACCAGAAAACCAAAACCTGAATCTTTTGCCATTACTTTGCCTTTAAACTCAAGATTGACGACAGACATATGAACAGTAGATATTTCGTTGAGGGCTTCGCACAAATCTTTATATTCTGTTTTCGGCAAAATTTTAGCCAAAATATGTGAGGGTATCGACGAAAATATATGATCCGCTTCTAAATCAATATTTTCGTCCGCAGTTTTTACATTAATTATAGCTTTTTTAGTTTCTTTGTTGAAACTAATTTTATTGACAATCGATTTGTTATAGATTTCAATCGGATTTCCGTCAATTGAAAGCATGTGTTGACACAATTGGTTGGGAAGTGCCTGTAATCCATCTTTAAAAGTATAAGTACTCCAAAGCTGTGACTTTGCTTTGTTGACCAGTTCACTGACATAGGGTTGTATAACATCTCTTTGGGAATTAAGAAGACTTCCTTTGATGATGGATCCGGTCTCCTGTTCTGCTCTTAGCATTTGAGGAAAAAGTGATATTAACGACAATTTTTTTGAATCGCCGGCAGTTATTCCTCGACACAACGGATCAATAAAGTAATCAGCAATTTCTGAACCCATTCTATAATTAACGAAATCATAAACACTAATGTCTTCACCAAATTTGGTTAAATCTACTTTTGGTGTCTTAAAGTCTCGCAACACATAATGTATTAATCGTTTCTCAAAGGGTTTGAATCTCTTAAATAAATCTAATATTCTGTTCGGAAGGACTACTAATTCATTATTGGCTAAAATCAGTCTTTTTCTGGTAACTAAAGAACTGGACGTCGTTTCCAACACTTGATCTGATAAACCGATTTCTTCTGCCTTTTAATTAAAAAAAAAATAATTATTAGAATATTTTTAGATTAAAACCCATTAAAATAATTACAAGAGTTAACACATTATATCCTGAATTAGTGGCGGCCCGAAGAGTTCGGGGACCCAATTCGTGTTTAACGCCGTCATCGAAGGTATGCGTCTTAAGCCAACCGCCCAAATGGCAACTCTTCTCTAAAATTATAATCTTTGAAATTCGGTTTAATTTTGAGCCAAATTTATGCAAATAATAAGCAGAAGATAAACCACTTATGCCTCCGCCCAACACTACTATTGTCTTATTTGCCATTAAATGTCTTTTTAATTGTCAGCAAAAAGTTTAAGCAATTAATTTAAAACATAACAAACATTTGGTTTTGTTTATGAAATAAATGATGAAATT
>JAQIXI010000749.1:0-18735 GCA_034700165.1 Galumnidae sp. Gr-Ori-00277 | reverse complement strand
AAGAAAGAGAAGGAAAGAGAAAGAGCACAGAATTAAATTGAGAAATAAGCTTTTGAGTGATTGGCCGCAGAAATCTAATGTAAAGTAATATAATTGCCATCAAAAATAAATCCTCTCTTTATGTTTGTAGTAATTGATCGCCAAAACAGACTTATAATTGAGAAGAACAGCTGAAATGCTCTTAAAATTTCGAAGAGCTATTGTCAGCCGAGTAATAGTTACTGAAATTATGAAACATTGGAAAACTCTAACAACACTTCTAACTTATAACTAGTTTTTTGTGTACTTTTTGTGTACTTTTTGTGTACTTTTCATTTTGTTTGTGTTGTTGTGAAACATGATTTGCCAACTAATCATCTAATCATTTATAAGATTCAAAAATTGATACCATATCATATCATATCATATGTTATTACATCCAAATATGAATACAAGTAAAGCCATTCTATGGTTTGTCAGCTTTTCTTCGTTCATATAATAGTCAATTACTTAGAAAAATAAATTATTTCTATGATTTTCAAATTACACAATAATTTATTTGTTCTTTTAGATTTACCTAGATAATTATTTTGCCAAATTAGTTAGTTTTCAGTGAAAAAATTGCTTACTTAGTGACCAAAAGTGGGGAAATGCCAATACAGGTATGATTATAGTCCCCTAAAAGCGAAAGGACTGTTAGTGAAGAGTCACCTCTTAAACTAAGCCAGGTTTACATCTGCCGCTACTAAACACCAATTATGTGATGTGAGGGACGTTTTATTTGCTTAAGTAAAATGACTTAATTAATAGAGCGCTCGAAAGTCTGTCCACAACTTATTAGTAGCCAAAGCACTGAATCAGGTATTGTAGACAACGGCACTAAATTGAAGGGTTAGTCCAGTGAACGGTTAACCTGTCATTTGTTGGATCCGTCGCAGTAATGGTTGGCACCAACGGTTCAATCAGTGTTCAAATGGATGAGAAATAATTTATGAAAACCTGTCGTCTGATCGACACTAAAAATCATTTCCTGTTGTTTCGAAGAAACATTTATTATCTAATTTATTGAGTCATTTAATGCATTTCTAGTTCTCTCTCTCTCTCTCTCTCTCTCTCTCTCTCTCTCTCTCTCTCTCTCTCTCTCCTCTCTCTCCCTCTCCCTCTCTCTCCCTTACTCTCTTTTACTCTCTCTCCCACTCAAAAAATAAGTCATTGTTTTACTAAAAATTGTTTTGCAATAATTATTTCTCTAATATAACTGGAATGACATGAAAGACATGAAAAATGTTCTCAAAATTAATAGTTGTGTTGACTTTAAATTTGAAAAACATTTTTTCAGCGATTCTTTCAGTGATTAGTTTTGCTTCTTTTAACTGATGAAGTTATCTCTAATTCACACAAATTACTTATGAAATTCATAAAAATATATCGTTAATTATAATGAGAGCCAGAAATTATTGAAACTTTTGAGGGGAAGAAAAATGCAATTATCGATAATATTCTTATGAATTCTTATGTTTTGCAAAAGTCTGAGAAAACGTCAAAACTTTGAAAAGTCAGACCTTATTATAAGTGAAAAAAATCAATTTAATTAAAGTCAAGATCTTATCTAAAGTTGAAAGAAGAGACAAAAATATATTTTCAATACAAAAATAAGGAAAATATAAGTGAATAAATAAAATGAAATAAATTTTAAATCAGAAAACAAATTGTTTTGACATTCGTTTCAGTTTAATATGAATTTAGTGGCGAAACAAAAATAAATTTAAAACTATTATTGAATTTCTCTCATTTCTATCATTTATTTCATTTAATTTTCTCAAACAAATAATAATAATTTGAAAAATAATCACATCTTTTATTTAAATTTAAAAAGAGATTAATTATTCACTTTATTTCCAATTTCTCATTATATCAGATGTAATGAAATGTTTGAATTGCATTCAAATTGCTATTAATAGCCACTAATTCTCGCTTTAATTATTTTGACCAAACATTTGCTTAAAATAACTTTGGCCTCAACTAAAAGGAGAAATGTTATTAAAAACGTGTTATGACATAATGTGATTGCAGTACAAAAAGAGTCACAAAAAAATAAACGCATAAAATACCTAAAAATCATTAGTTATATAACTTAATGACAATCAAAATGTCATCAATCAAAACGTCATAACGTTTTTAATGAAATTTTCTGTCGTTTCGCTCAGATTTGTGTCAAATTATTAGGTTTTTACGAATCAAATCTTTTTCTTTATTTAAAATTTCAATTTTGATTCAAACATCAATTGAAGTATTAAGGTTTAGGAGAGGCATAAGCACAGGGCATAGCATACGTATGCGTTGATTGACTCGAGAATACTGTCTGACATTAATATTCTAAACGTGAGTCCAAACGTTTCAATAAATAAGAAACTCATCATATCTTGTGTTAAGCCATTTCTTGGATAACTATCTCTTATTTTGAGTTTGAAGTAATTATTATGAATTGTGAATCTCTTCTTAAATCTTAAAACTAATTATTATGAATATAATGGCAAAGAATGGCCACAAACCCTCTCAAAGCTTTAATTTGGAAAACCTTTTGAAGATAATCAGAATTATATCTTATTTATGATTAATTGGGTTTTCATTCATTTCAACCAAAAGAAGCAAATATTTTGAACACATTTTCTAAATCTATTCAACGAATATTCTTTGAGTTCTTCACTAAAATACAATACAAAAGTCATAAGTCTTTCATTGATAGTATAAAAACTTTTTTATCATAAAAGTTGTTGAACTGAACTCTATTTTCTTTTTTTGGTTCAATTTTTTAGATCTCGTTTAGTATTAATGTTTGCAAAATAAGTGTTCGTATGTCAGGTATGGCCACCAACGATGTAGGCGTTCAGATGGCCATCCACTGCAACTAAATTATGGCCTATCATGTGTCTGACCAGACGTCTCTCTGGCACTACCAGTGATAAGTTAAATATCTTGAGAACTCAAATTAGCAGAAGCTCTATGTCTGTAGTTTGACTGCCAGTGCCAGAGATCAGTGCCAAAGACCAGTCCGAACACCACTTATCTGCATATACTTTAACTTTCATTTATGACTTTTTTTCTATTCTTCAGTCTAACAATAGTATGGAATGAGGTATTACCGCATTGAGTGTGTGCGAGGGTGGCGTCACGTGACACCACTGCTGGAGGTAAACTTGGGCTAATTGGACAAGAAGGCGACAATATCACTGCAAACATTATCAATGGTAAGGAGGAGCCACTATTCTTATTAAGAAGTGCTGCATTGGAGTCGCTCTGGCGTTGAATGTCCTGTGCTCTGCCTCATTCTGTCATTCAGTATATTCTATGTAAAACAAATTCTGTTCTCTCGTTTCCTTTCCTTTGATAATTAGTTGATCGATGTATGAATTTATTGAAAGCATATGAGAGACAATACAAAATTTCACACCTTTTGCTCAGAACATAAACCCCTGAATTGACGCCACAATTGACCAAAAATTTCATTTTTCTCTCGAAGCGTATCTTTTAGTCTATTATTGTTATTAAACACTCGATTTTGAATTCAAAACACACGACAACTTCGCTGACGAGTATTGGATTTGGTCTTCACTTAATAATACACCAAAAATGCGTTTCATATAAACTCAATTCGTGTCTGAAATCATATTAAAGGCGCATATTTTGGCCGCAAATTATTCTCGCAAAACACAATACCACTGATTACACACCACATAATATATATGGCATATATATGGCATTCCCCACACAAAGAGAAACAAATGCCTGGATTTATATCACATTCACGCTATCATTGCATTACTTTATAAGAAATAATTTCAGGAATATATGGCTCACGAATACAAACAGCACATAACCATCCAATTTATTACCGAAACATTTGAAAAACGCAATCAAAACCTAAAATAAATATTCAGAGATACTCAACACTGAGACACCCCCTGATTACCGCTCATCAACTCAGTCATAATATCATAACCAAAGCGGGGGTTTATCTCATTCTTTAATATAGACTCAATGTCTTGAGTGTGTCTAACATTGTGTGTATGTGTCCCACACTTTATTAACGACTCATTCTTCTGAAGTGAATCCCAACAATTTCAGCGCTAATTATATAATTCAATTCAATTCAATTCAAATTCAAATTCAAATTCAATTCAATTGAAAATTGAATTTAATTTTGTAGACAAACAGGAAATTAGAGGAAAAAATTTTAACGAAAATTTAATTTGAGAAACGACTCAATTATTTGATTAAATTTTATGTTATTTAAATCAATGTTTTCATTAATTTTAAAATACCTAGCAGCAATTTTTTAATCACTACTTTGAATAAATTTTACACTTATCTATAAAAAACGATAAACAAAGTAACTTTGCTTGTTAATGGCTCAATTTTTCTAAACTAATCCTTGCTAATTTTATTACATGAATAGTACTCCTGAATAACTAATTTTATTCACAAGTCATAGAAACTCCATATATGGGAACATTTTGGCGATCATAAAAATTTATCAAGTCAATTTTTAATTAATCTGTGAAAAGAGTCCTTTAGAGTCCTTCGATAATTAGTTCTCAAAAACACTTATATTATCATAAAAGCTAAACTTGGTCTTTTTACGTTTAAAATTGTTATCAAACATAATTTGAACCCGGATTCATTTATAATTGGAACATTTCTTCCTTAAAATTAGCATGAATTTTGATGCACTGCGTTTATTGCCTTGGTCAATAAATATAAATTTGACAGCAGTTGAAACACATCTGCGAATGCCTTTCTAATCAACCAAGATCAATAAACATGTGTAACAAATTAATTTGTCAAAAGTTACACCATTTAACATTACCTAATATTACCTTGCTCCTTTATTGATACCAATTGAGGCCTCAAAAAAATATAATTTTTCGATTAATCGAATATTTTTTGATGAATTACTAAAAATTAACAAATTTTTCAATAAATTACTGTTTGACTCAAATTAAGTGCTTTCTATTCATTGGATATTAATCTTATTATTAATCAAATTATTAAAAATTAAATTTCAAAGAAATTTCTTTTAAATTATTAACGAAAAAAAATGTTGAGAAGACCTCAAAGAAAGGCTGACTTTAAATTAGAAGCCAAGGGTGTCACACATTTGAGTGTTTGGCGGAGGTCTAACCTTAGCTGTAATTGAAACTAAATTAAAGGTGTTTTTCTTACTTAATATGAAACTCATCTTATATTTAATTTAATATTTTTGATGTTCGCGTAAAAAATACTCGAATTAATAGAGCATTAAATCCAGTAATCTATCAAAAAGAGGAAAATTATGAAAATGTCATTAAATTATTATTATTTTTCATTTTAAACTTCAGCACAAATTAGATTTAAATCAAATGTCACTTTAAATGCGTCGAAACGATGCAAATCTTATATAAGTTTTGATTTGAAGTCAAATATAAAACAAATTCAAATCCGATGTAATATTTGACGAAAAAAAACGGTGAACCCAATCACCAGAAGCTCACAGTTTTCACATAACAGATATGGTATGAAAAGCAGGTAATCGGGCAATGAATTAGTCTGATTAAAGTAATCTATCATTTCTAAACACGTGATTGTTATACCAAATATCCCATCCATTCATTCCTGACTACTCAGCTCTGGTTCTAACTCTGGCTATGGATATGTCAGGATAATTGAGCTTTTGGTGTATTGCCGGCTCATATTGTCGATTACCATAACCTCTACACAACTGTTTTGATTACATCGAAGCACTTAATACTGTTTTACCAAATTATTTATGCCGTTCACCGATTGCTGAATATTAAGTTATTTAAAAACTAACTCTAATATCAACTAATCTTTAATTCATCGCATATATCATTGTTTGACTTTTTCGAGCCTTTTCTAAATGTCTCTGATTTTATCTAATTATTGATTAAATATTCCGGCAATAAATGACTGCGAGAGAGAAAGGGAGAGACGGAGAGGAGAGAGAGAGAGAGAGAGAGAGAGTGAAAGTGATTGTGTCGGATGAGTATAAAAAATTAGTTGTGAATTGACTTTCAAAGCGAGTGTTTAGAAATCGACTCAATTTTGATAAGAAATACCTTTTTTTCATTAATTTTGTAGAACCGAATCCTTTCTATCGGACCAACAAATTGTAAACTTCCAGTAAAACACTAAAACCAGTCATTGGGTGGAGTTGTGCTGTTCAGAGGGCGGACTCGAGTCATCATTTTGAGAGTCGGTCTGAAGGGAGTCAACATATCTGGTGTTTGTATCTCCAGTGTTAACATACCTGAGTGTTGTGTAGCGATCGTGTAATGCATTGCTCTCTACTCTCAAACAGTTTTGCCATTTGAGTATCGCTTCACTATTACTAAACAAAAGTACTTTTCTTAAGACAAACCACTTCTTGACTGAAGAAAAAGTTTGTTTAAAAACTCAAAAACGAAAAGTTGTTATTATTATCACTAAAATAGTTATTCTTTAAACACTTTTTTTGTGCCTTTTTTTGTTGAACGGATTCGTCTGTTGGGGTCAAAACTGGCTCCTCTGACAGGTAATACTCAGGACATACTCTAAGTCCAACTGATCTCAAAGTTTGGTTTACTTTCGGAATTGTATTTCGTTTGATTTGTTGACTTAAAATCTTTAATCTATCAGTTATTCTGTTCTTAAAGTTATGTCAAAAGTATTAAAATTTTGTTAATTGAAATAATAAGAGATCGCGAATACAACGACTACTTACCACCAGAAGCCTTATATCCATCCGTCCGTTTCTGTGTCCATCCAAAGAACAGGCCTGGATTTCATGAGAGCTACCGCTTTGGCCACACCGTCGCCATCGCCAACGCAATCGGAAGCGCTGTCACTGATTGCTAAACCCAACCACAGCTGTAATTCACCTCCAATTCAATCGATTAATACCTCAAATATAACCAAAAACACAATTAAGAGGTCTAACGGATTCTCGATCGCAAACCTAGTCTTCAACGAAGACAGAAATATGGGAGTTCTCGACAGATGTGATCCTAAAAACATCTTAAGTGACAAAATATCTCAAATCGATCAACGCTTCAAAAATGATGATCTCTACCATAAGGGCGACATTTCTCCTGTCCAGAGCCGCTCAGACATCGATGACGACGATCTTAGCATTAAAGTCGATGACGACGACAGACATCATTCGGTAAGTCTTTAATTCTGTCCCCAAATTATATCCTATGCCTCAAGTTTTGAGCGCAAAAAGAAATGCAAATAAATTAGAATTAATTAATTGAGTGGATGTTTATGTGGGAAAAGGAGGACGAAGACGATCATCCTTTGCGCCCCCGGAGCGGACCCGACGACTCAGACGCACAACCCTTTAGACATAGCGGCGAACATAACTCAGAAGACTTTCCTAAGCGAAAACAGCGCCGATACCGAACCACTTTCACCAGTTTTCAATTGGAAGAACTCGAGAAGGCTTTCTCACGCACTCACTATCCGGACGTCTTTACGAGGTCTGCATTTTTTTTATACAAAATTAGTTTTCTATTGAAAAGGTTTGCGAGCAGTGGTTACCACTCTTTTCGTAATGAATACAAATTAGAGGCAAACCTTAGAGTATATTCTAATAGAATATCAATTCATTGAAAGGGAGACACAAAATGTCCAATAATTTGTTGGACAATTGCCTGAGTGGTGTTCGCAGTGCACTTTACAACCACTATATTGTGTGGTAATTGCATGCGATTCTTGAATAATATTAATTATAGTTTCAGTTATTTTTATTAATAAAAAAGGCTAAGAGTTGGCACGAAATGCAATCATTTTTTATTTTGTAATAACAATTATGCGACCATTTATTAGTATTAGTTAATGTGGTAACGATTTCGCAAATTATATCAAACACTGCAACAAATATTAACTTCAGTTTTCATATCTAAAAATATGAACCTTTTTATCCCGGGTTTGACCTCAATGTCGGTCTAATATCGAGTTAATTAATGTTTAATATTCATATTCGATGCCATTATATACGTATCCCTTATATTCCTTTCCGTCTGTCCTCTCATGTCTGTCCTCTGTTTGATAATTACATTCCAATAAATTTTTAATAACTCATTCTTTTTCTGTAATGTTTGCATAAAAATAATTATGTGATTAAAGACGAGCCAAAAGTAATGATCGTTTTGTAGTGCAGTTGTAGTCGACTTCGTTTTTCTGCTTTCATTTCATATTTCTATTAATTGAAATTTTAATATTTAATTAATACTTTGAATATATTAGAAAATTAATAGATATTAGTTTTGATGGCAATATAGCAATGATGGCAACCACTGCCCAACACTGCTTAGAGTCTGCCAGTCGTCTCACATGTCCTCCAATTCTCATCTGAATTGCAATTATAGCTAAAAAGTCATTTTGAAATTATCAGAAGAAAACTATCTCTTATAAAGTCTTCTTAAGTTAATTTCTAAAAAGTATTTTTCAATTTGGGGTTCGTTTTGAGTAAATTTCAAATTATGCCCAGAGTTTAGATAAAGAGTCAAATAAATTATTGCAAATGACTTTAATATGCAATGTAATGATATTTTGATAATTTCTAATTTATCCTTACATACATTAAACCCATTGGTGACAAACTTGTTCGTATACTTGGATTCAATTAGTAAATTTTCAAATAAGTATTTTCACGCAGATTACCACGAATTAAGATTTATCCAAGAATTTTATCCGAGAAAAACGTCAAAAGAATTTCTTAATATAAAGAAAAAAAAGTACTCAAAAAGTATTGAATAATTGCTTTCTATATATTCATTGAAATGTTTTCCTCTTCTCTTAATTTGCTTTTCAATTATAATCTCTTTTAAAAGTACTGTTTTTATATAACTTGAAATTAATTTGAACATTGAATAAATTGAATAAATTTTGATAATTCATTAAACTTTTTTATAGATTCATAAATTTGATAACAATTGCAGAGAACATCTCAGAACCCATTTCTTCCAAAAAACATTTAAAACCGTTTTCTTGATTTTTTCCAATAATTTTATGACTTTTGAAACAAATTTTAAGTAAAATAAGAAAAATTGAAAGAATTAAAAATATATTAATGAAATAAAATGGTTATAAATCACTTAATTAGACGTTGTATTTATCAGAGATCGTTCATTATTTTCAAATTAGTGGGGAATTACTCATTAAAAATTCAATGATTTTTTTGTTTAAACAAAAATAAAGCAAAACTAGATTTAAGATTAAATGAGTATAAGAATAGAGTTAATGACAAATAAATATTAGGATAATTGTAACCATAATAACTTATTAGCCCTGGTATATATACTCTTATGGTTTAAGAATTTATTCTTTAAGAAATATTTCCTTTCATGTATTTGCGATAAGATATTTCCAATTAAATAATTCTTGTTTTTCATGAAAACCTGAATAATTATACAAATTATGAAAACGAGTGAATTCGCCCACATTTTTATTCATTTCAAATGGGGGTATATTAAGTATATTTAATTTATTTCACTAATTCTTCGTATTATATATGAATTGTAGTGCTTTTACTTATCATTCTTTGAGAGAAAAGTCATAACAAATGATGAGCTGAAACACTGAAAGCAATTTTATTTCAATAATAAATTATTGTATATTAGACTCTCAAGAATTTTAATTGATTCGAGGAAAACATATAAATATAATTATTTCTCTTTTCATTTATTGAAATGAAAAAATCATATATTTGTTGTTATGGAGAGAAGGGATTAATTATTTTAAATTTAATTAATGGAATAAATGAAAAAAAAACTAAAAATATTGAAAATTTAATAATTCGTTTGAAATGTATTACAAATGAAGTAAAAATTATTGTCATTTTATGTTTTATTAATGCTTTTTCAAAGTAAATGTATTTCAGAATCAATTAATTTTTTACACATATTTCTGTTAAAATTCAAGGATATTCTGTGCGAACCGCACAGTTAGCATACTTTTGCTAAAACTCTGGCCGTATATCAAGACTAGTATAAGACAGTATAAGTGCTAAGAAGTTGTATTATTTTTGCTAATTTCCTCAAAAGTGTCTTATTTTTTGATACCTGGCTTTCAACTGACAATAAGACCAATACTAAAGTAAATCTTTTTAAAGTAATCAGAATTCACTACTAATTAGTATCTCATTTATCGCTTTAAAAATAATTTTTCTCTAATTTTTATTTTCTTAATTAAATGGAAATATAATTAGATTTTTGCCAATAAAAAGAAAAACAGATATTAATTAATTTAAGCGACTCTTTTCCAACCTTTTTATTAAATAATGATTTGGAATTCATTAGATTGAGAGCGACTCTAATCTGATTACTTATTAGATTAGTATTTTTCAAGTATCCCAGCAAAAAATTTAACAGTTTTGAATGTAACATAAACTAGGTTGTTTTGCACTTAACACTTCTATTTGTTATACCTGTGTACTCCATTAAAGTCCTAATATAATCACAATTGGGCCGCACTGACAAGTGTTAGATAAGTGGATAACATAAAAATAAACTCAATTGGATTGCAATCAAAATTCAATTTGATTTAAGTATAACTTGGATTCGCCCATAATTGTGTCCGATCATTTGATAATTGCCTCTAACTATAGCACATCGATTGTAGTCTTTCTCAAACTAATTGAATAAAACGGCAATAGATTTATCAAAAATCTTTAACATTCAAACATTCAAAACATAATTATTTTATATGATTTTCAATAAAAGCCTAATATATATATAAAACTCTTCTTTAAAAATATTTTAAAATTCATTTCTTCTCTTCTTTTTTATAACATTTTGTCTAAACATTTAATTAAACTTTTAATAAGAAGAGTGTTTATAGAAAAACTTATCGAAGTATTGAGTTGTCAATCCGTCAACTGTCAGAACTTATTGTCATATCATTAGATAAAGACTGAAATTGTCAGCGCTATATCACCGGCACTGTTGGCCTTTCCTTTAGTACTGATGTCTCTCAAAAATTTTGTCCCTAAACTTAAAAACATTTCGATTTCATAACTGAAAATCAATGATTGACTCAAACTATTGAAGAAATCATAGGAAAAAAGCGGCAGCTCTTTGTGGGCACAAACACTTGAGTCTGTGATTTGCATCAAATTCTTTGACTGCCTTTCGACAAACTGAACGCCCGTCACAACATATTTGAAACTAATTAACCATCATTTCAACCATTTCTGCCAAATTTCAGAAATTATTTGATATATTCTCTAAAATATTTTCTTCCATTTGTATCCAATTAAGTGAATCAAAAGAAATGTTTTTTTTGGCAGAATTTTCGGACCTGTTTTTTGATAAATACTTATTTAATTAAATGTTGAAATGTTTCTAATGTTTTCCGTCAAAGAATTTCTGTGAATAGTTGTTGGCATTTAAAGTCTTGCATTTTAAGAGTGAAACTCTTAAGTCAATCAAATAAACTTAAAATCTAATTCATATTTTAATTGTTGATTAAGTGATTCGTCACTCAATTGGTTTAATAAAGCAATTATTTGAGTATTAAATAACTTTTATCTCATATAAGACTAATTGACACTCAATTCCTAACAAACGATCGAAAAGTGTTCTGAAAACACATCTAATCTATTGATTGCACTCCATTTAACTCAAATGACATTCAAATATTTGTTCAAAGAAATAATGGATCCGATTATCTAAAAAAATCACTTTTTTATAAGAAAGAGATGTCCCGAAACGCAGGAAATGCTAAACTCTAATAAATTATAACCAAAAAGTTATAATTTTCTCCGCCATTAGAGCTGACAGACTCTAATCAAACAATTAATTTCTTAAAACTCGTTTAAAAATGATCTGCGATAAAGTTATTTAGAAAATTAGTCCAAAATTAAATGCGTTGCAAACATGAGACAACTTTTACTATTATTTTAATGAAATTCAACAGAAAAGGTCTTCTCTCTAATTGTCGCTAATTTTTAAATACTTTAAACAATTTATTATATTTTTAATTACTGTATATTAGATTTATTATCAAAATTTCGTAATTCAAAACTTCAATTAATTGTAAGACAATAAGAGTCAAAACGAGCGGAAATTAGATTCGTTTCAAGAATTATATCACTTTATGTGGCGATAGTAAACGTCCGGTGTCTGTCCGGTCCTTTACGGTCTTTACACAATAGGTTGAGGGACTCTCAACTGAATTACGAGTTAACTCCTAATTTATTAGTTAATGTATAGTCACTAAGAATAGGGTCCGAGACTTTAATGATTAATATGTTTTAATGTCTATTCTTATAATACCTGAATTGAGTGCCGACTTAAGGAATTTCAATCATAACTATTAAAATGAGCTCTCAATGGGACATATTCTGTGCATTTTGCGTGTATACCATGACATGCACTTCACGTCACAATAAATTAAAGCTCAAACTTTGATTTCAGTGCTTATGTTTGCAATTCTGTTGATTCCAGTGATTTGAAGCACTTCTCGAGCACTACAACCGTAGCCTAAGAAAAAAAGTTAGACCGCTATCAGAGTTACCCAAAACTAATTAAAAAGACCGAATCAAATCTCTCTCTGTTTTCTTTAATAACTTTTCTTTAGAGCAATAAATAAATAAACTTTACTCTCATTTTGATGTCTGTTTTGTTGTTGTTTGTGATAAATCTGTCAGAAATTCCTCAAAAAACTATCACCAAATGATAATTTCAATCTTTTGATTTAAATTATGAGAACATGTTTTGAGAGAATTCACTCAAAAATTTGTTGTCTATGACTATGAAATACGAAACTCTCAGATAAATAGTTTTTCATTATTTCAAAACATTGAGTCTTAAGAAAATTTCAAAGAAAAGTTTGAAAAAAAGTTTTTCCTAAAAACTCCTTTAAATCGAAAACAACTCAATTTCAAAGAAAATTAATTATTTTTTATAGTCTTCTGTTTTCATAAATTTTGTTAAAAATACAATCGAATGAATAAATCAATTGTTTAGTTATTTAATCGAATAAATATCTGATTATAACTAATATATGTTTTATTTGAGGAAAATTACATTATTTGTCATCAAAAGAGAAGTAATTTATTGAGAAATAATTCAATTGATTATAAATGAGAGACTAATTCTCTCCAGAAATTCAATAAACAAACAAAAACAAGAACTTCGTTGAGGGTCTCAAACGAAATGTTAATTTTTTGCAACTTTCAAACAGAAGAGTACTTCTCTTGATTACAATATTGGCGACCTATGGAGAGGTTATACATACATTAGCTTTATTGGGGGCCTGTGCTGGGACTGTGTTGGGCCTACACTCAGTTACTGTTTGGAATATATTGGCATCAGTTGGTCTGTGGATCACTTACTCTGCAAAACACTATCGGCTTTAATTAACTTTAAATTTGTGCTCATTTTGCTTCCACCCAAACCACTGCTAGTCTTCTAATTAACTACAACGCAGTCTGTCCTCAATGCTAACAATTATTGTGGTCTGTGCTCTGCGGTCTACAGCGCGCCTTTGCATAAGCTGTGCGCTGTCAGGCCTATGGCTATGACGTGACGGTCAATCACTAGAAAACGAGTCAAACCCAAGAATAAACTCTGTTTAAGAGAATTGAAAAGTTGTCGAAAGCCCACAACCAAATGTTTCTAACATTTTTCAATTCCATTATATTCACATTCAATAACATTGAAAGCAATGAAATTAAAAAAAATTTAAAATTAAATCAAAGTCTCAAAGAAGTAATGCTTCAAATATTCATTATTGAAAAGAGTGTAGTTCTCAATACTTTTTATGTTTTTTATTTATTTGAAACTTGAAATTAAATTTTCATCTTTTTTTCTCATTCATTCATTCATAGGGAGGAACTGGCGATGAGAGTAGACTTGACTGAAGCTCGAGTACAAGTAAGTGAAGATTTTTTAATTGAATTTGGTTTTGGTTTTGTTTGAGTCTTGATTTAAATGTTTGTTTAATTAGAACGAGAGCTGACATAACTGTTGTTATCATAATTTATTTTATTGGCCAATGAATTGGCGATAAGTTCGTGTTCTTGGAGTCAACTCTTGTCTCTAATTGTGATTCTGTTATCAATTTTCAAACTAATGGTTCACTTAATGGTTGACAACGCCTATACGCGTATTGCCTTTTCCTGTGCCTCACAGTCTGAGCCTTAAGTCGAGTAAATAAGTAATTTGATTGCGAACTGTCTCTCTCTTATAGCAATCATTTCTTAAGCCATGAATTGATAAATGATTTGTCTTATCATTAATGTTCGGAAACCATATCTTAATTTTATTGAAGAATTAATGCTATTTTCGCGACGAAATTGCACTGAATTTGTGGCTCACAATCATATTAATAACATTAGGTCTGAGTTAAGTGAGTTCTATCGCTTTACCTCTAATGGCAATTCATAGACTAAATATAAGAATGAATACCTGTTCCGCCGTTTATTAACTTAAATAAAACGCATGAATTTTATTCAATTTTTGAATCTATATTCAAATGGAGAAATGGATACCTTTAGTGTACATTCAGTGTCATATGTTTTGTAAAAAAAATATCTTTTAATTTCAAATATCGTTAATTTGAAAATTTATTTGTGCTTTACTTAGCTTTCAATGATAACACCCCTTGACTTAATGCCAAAGGAATTCCATTAACGTTTAATTCCATTACTTTTAAGTTAATTAATGGAATTAATTATTCGATGAAATGCAATAAATTTTTAAAAATTTATTTTCATTTCCCAAAAGGTATGGTTTCAAAATCGAAGGGCTAAGTGGAGAAAACAAGAGAAGTCTACCGGTGCCGGCGGCAGTTCTTCACATGGCTACAATCCATATGGAACCGGCTCTCCAGCCGGCAATACTGTTCTACCCTCACAAGTGATGACTAATAACATGAGTGCAATACACAGCTCTGGAGGCGCACATCATGGCTCTGCCTCAGCGGCTGCTTTGTCTGCAGTGGCGGGCAGTGCGAGTGCTTTATTTGGTCCACACGCAGCTCTGGCCGCCGCTTATCGCAAACCACTATTAGAACAGACGGGCCTCAAATCAAATGCATATTTCAATAGTCCGGCGATGTTTAACCCAAACTCTTTCAACTTCGCGAACGCCACTGCCTTTCCGTTCCGCGAACTCAGTGCCGCTTATCCTCAGCTATTTCCGGGTAATTTATCGAATCCGTCTGCGGGCGCCATATCACCGTTCGCCAACCCATTCCTCTCGCCTTATGCCAATGCGTCCAATTCATTCCAAAGCCTTCTCGCATCCCTTTCTTCATCACACAATAGGCCTAAAATAGGAGATGAGGCACAGCTTAGAAATTCACCGCATTTCATATCAGTTCAACAAAACTGTATCGACAGACAGACACCACCGATGAGAATGTCGAGCACCAGTCCCAACAACGACACTTTGGCTCAACCCAACTCCGGATCCATTTCAGGTGCAGTTCCTGATCGACGTAATACAAGTATTGCTGCTCTTCGGCTCAAAGCGCGCGAACACGAAATAGCAGTTATGAGAAGCAAAGACTCCAATTCTAATAGTAGTGAGTCCTCTATAAATGGCACTGAAAATAATGTTTAAGACATTCCTTAATAATATTATAGCAAACGATAGAAAACCAAAAAAGTATTTAAATGATTGAATCGAAATCTAATATAATTAATACAAAAAAACCAACAAAACTCTCAAATAATTTCGATTCAATTGTTTAAGAAATTCACTTCTATTCTGTGATCCAATCAATCCGTCCGCTGATTAGTAACGAAACTACAGAACAGGAAAAATACTTATCATTTGATATAATATAATTGTATATGAATTGTACTCGAATCTATTTTTTCGTTCCATTGACTGATATTTATTAATCGATTGTAAGTTCTCTTAATTTTATTATCCGTTCATTTTGTTTCAACTCTCTATCCATTGATTATTATTATAATTATTTTCATATTTTTACTCGAATTACACAAAACACACGACTATTATAGAAGTTATGATTATTATGATTAATATTATTAATATTATTAATATTATTGATCCAATTATTTCTCTGAACAAAATTTTTTCATTTGTAAAATAATTGATGAAAAAAGAATAAAAAATGAATAAAAAAGTCAATTCGTTTTTCATTAATAAAATATAATTAAGAGATGAATAAAACTAAAATTACTTCTAATAGTAATAATAAAAATTTCATTTAGAGCTCTGAAATTGATTTGAGATATTTTTTTTAGAAAATATTATAAACCTTTAATTAACTGATCGATCAAATCGAATGTCTAACTAAGTTTCTACCTTGATCAAATTTTGAAGATCATGTTTGAATGTTCTGCACGAAAATACTGATATTAGTGCCACTCTTTTTGTTTGAATGACTTTTTGCTTAAACTTTTTTTTACTTTTGTTTCTCTTTCTTCGAGTCTTTGATTCAATATTTTCATTAAAGATATAAAATGATAGTTAAGTAACTATAGAGTAGTTTTACTATGCATTATATGACATCTAATTTTGCCCTTGCTCAAATCATGGCTCAAGTCATTTTCAAATGCTCTTATTATACTTTTTAATGCTCTTTTACTGAACTTTGAGTACAACAAATGATTGAAAGTAAGAGAAAATAGTGAAGAAAAAAGTGTTTTTCACAACTAATTTCTTTTTGGTTTCTCTGCGATTGGGTTTTGGGAACAAAAGTTAGGGCCACTTATAATGTGTTGGTTGAAGTGCAGACTCACATAAAACACTATTAAATTGGAGTGGCATTGGGTTCGGCAATTGGTCCCCAATTTTCTATAATCTGATGTCTCAAACATAGGCTAATATTGAGTGCGATTTTGTCTCTTCTGGTAATAGTAATAGTAATTCACTTCAATCGCTCCAATGATTTAAACGTGAAGTCTAGGCCTTAATAGACATCATTTGAGGAGCACTTCATTCAAAAAGTCGTTGTCGTGTTTTACGTACGTCAGACATCAGACAAACACACAGTCAAACGCACAGCCATACACTGGCCATACCTTCAGCCAAACACGAGATCCCAATTCCCGAAAATTACGAATAAATTGTTGTTCAGTCGACAGAAGAGGAAATTTCATTTGAAAAATGATTTTAAGTTGTGTTTGACTTTAAATTATGCTTTCATTCAGAAGTATTAATAGAAAAAGAGTTGACTCTAAGAAATAACTCAAATAGAAGTAAAGCATTAGTAAAAGCGTTACATAAGATATCATTTATTTTATATTATTTTATTTTATTCTTAAAAGTTTTTTGTCGTATAACTCAATCTTAAGTCAAATAAGCGCTTCAATGAATAAATTTAATGATCGTATCATTTACTGGATGTGGGCTTTCAATGTCATCAACGATTAACTTTTATAATAGTGTTCCTAAACAGCGCCAAATCATTTGCTATTTTTTCGTACAGAATATTAACTTTTTTAATAAGTTTACTCCTGAGGACAACGCGCCTTAAATTGCGGCCCAAAGTACTGATCTTAAAGACTATACTATTCTATCCATAATATTGTGTTTTGCTCTTTCATTCATAAAATTATATAATAAAAAGAAAGGACCTGAAAGAGTTTTGGCCACTTTAAACGAGGAAAACTAATTCATTAGACGTTTCCTATTTGGCTCGAAATTAACGCCAAATTATTTGATTTTTTTCGCAAATAAAATAAATTATATTCTAATCATAAGAACACTAATATAATATGAATTAACTAATTTCTCATTAGTTTTTAATTATAATAACATTATTATACATCTCTCGCATTGCAATTAATGAAACAACAAAAATGTATTAATTTTGGTTCGTTTGGCAAAAAACGCATCAAAAGATTTATTGATAACATTTACTGAAACAGAGAAAGAGAGGCCTCGAGTTAAGTGAATGCTTTAATTACATTATCTGTATTTAATTACAATTACATTACACTAAATTTCATTTATATATTACATAAAAGTCAAGAGAATAATGAACTCTACATTTCCTAATCATTATTACAATAAAACCTTTATTTGAATAATGTTTTGAATAAATTATTTCAAAAGAAATTCTTTAAACAATTGTTTTGTTGTGAAAAAAGTGGTAATAAAAGCTTCAATAGTTTATTTGTAGCACTAGTTTTTACTGGTTTGCCTAAACGGGCATTAAATGCATTAAAATAAATTTTAATTTTCCTAATTATCTCTTTTCGTATTAGAATTCATTGTGAAAAAGACCATTACTATTGTCGTTGCCTTTAGAGGCGACTCTAACTAACACTTTATCCGCTTTTCATATAACGAAAATCGCAATTATTTGAGTTTAGTTTCTCCACTGAAAAACCAATTATTCGCTTATATTCGTTGCGTTTAATTATTTGTTTCATAAAATGTTTTGTAGAGAATCGACAATAATTAACAATTACTGCTTGAATGCACTGCTTAACAAAATTACACAATTCGTCAATTCGTTTGGATAGTAATCCAACCAAACCAATGTTCAGACAGTTTTTCTAGAGCCGACTCGAATCGATTTCCTCGAAAGAAATGCCTACACTTTAAGGCAAACTATAAGACAAAAAATGACAAAAATTTTAGACAACAGAACTGTAGACCAAAGAATTTATTTCTCTTAAGACTACAACTAATGTCCAAATTATACGATGGATTTGATTGAATTAAATTTTACTTTTGATAGCAATTACTTTGATTTCACACCTCTGTCTCCGTCTCTCTCCCTCTC
>JAQIXI010000748.1:0-18755 GCA_034700165.1 Galumnidae sp. Gr-Ori-00277 | reverse complement strand
AAAAAAGGGTTAACGGTTGTAACGTTATTGATGTAAGAATGGGTTAACCGGTGTTTCTGGTGTTGTCTATTGAGCGCATGTCGTCTGCTCTCAAACATTGAATAAAAGTGTGATTTTGTTGAATTGCTTTTCACTAAAATTCAATTGAAAATCAATTTTAGTTTGTTTTTACTTCAAAATTAATAAAAAAGTCAATTGAATCCAATATTTTGCTTTCGATGTGGAATATGTGGTGAAAGGGCTCTCACTTTCATATCCGGTAAACTCTTATTATGTATTAATTGTTTAATTAGAATAAAGTGCTGGCAATACCCCGGGTTAGTAGTCGTCAATTTTGATGACTCCAACATATTTTAACTTTTATTTTAAGTAAACTTTTTTTGTTTTGAATTTTTACTCATAACTCAACTTATTTTAGGAAAAAATCCAAAAATAAAATTTGTTTCAAATGACTTAACTTTTAATCAAATTATTTATAATTCATTCAAAAAAGTCTTAAAATAAACTAAAATAAAGACTTCTTTAAAACTCTAAAATGAATGAATGAATAATCAATAATTGATAGAAATATTAATTAAATATTAATTTAAGGATTAATTTTTAGTTAAAACTTTCAATATTGAAGTCATTTTCAAAGGATTCAATTGATTGAGTCTTTCCTTTGAGGTCATTGTCAGTGATCTTTGGATCTTATCTTTGTTTCAATCAATAATTTCATTGAATTCTTATTTCATTGATTCCACTCTTACTTAAGATAATTGTCTTCTTTTTTGTCGCCAAAAAGTTTTGTATTAAATGTTTTTATTTTTAATTATTTAAAGAAAAGATTTCGTAACGAAAATCAGATGAAAGTAAAAGTTTAAGACTTCTTTGCGAACCGACTCTTCATTTCTGAAATTCACCGAAACATCAAAAATGTTGTATTTATTGCTGAAGACTTCAACGACTGGAAGTCCGTTACAGTCGTTGTCGAAACTGAGTTCGACTAAACTAATCTTCTCTTCAAAACTTAATCCAACAATTAATCGATGGTCTCATAAGGAGTCAAACACTAAAAATGTGCCAAAAGAAGAGCCGACAGTCAAAAAGGGTTCCATCCCTTACAAGAGCTTATCGGTTGGGGTTCCCAAAGAAGTCTGGACTAATGAAAGGAGAGTAGCCTTAACTCCGGCCGCCGTTTCGACGCTCACAAAGAAAGGAATTGCAGTAAAAGTGGAGACAAACGCTGGAACTGAAGCCAAGTTCTTAAACTCAGAGTATGAGTCCGTCGGCGCTAAAATAGTTGACCGAAAGAATGCCTTCGATTCTGATATTGTGTTAAAAGTGAGACAACCCATGAGTGAAGAGATTCCTATATTTCGGGATAAATCAACCTTGATCAGTTTCCTATTTCCGGGTCAAAATAAAAAACTTATCGATGAGTTATCGACTAAACATATGAATGTCTTTGCAATGGATTGCGTTCCCAGAATATCGAGGGCACAGGTATTCGATGCACTCAGTTCTATGGCAAACATAGCCGGGTATTAAAAGTAGTTTCATTTATTGCTGGAAATTAATTTTAATGATTATTTGTTTTTAGATACAAAGCAGTGATAGAAGCGGCCAATCATTTCGGCCGTTTCTTTACGGGTCAAATCACTGCTGCCGGGAAAGTACCTCCGGCTAAGGTTTTGGTGATTGGGGGCGGTGTCGCTGGTTTAGCTGCAATCGGAACGGCTAAGAATATGGGCGCTATTGTTCGCGGTTTCGATACCAGAGCTGCAGTCAAAGAGCAAATCGAGTCTTTGGGCGCTGAGTTCTTAGAAGTTGACTTTAAAGAGTCAGGCGAAGGAGTGGGCGGTTATGCTAAGGAAATGTCAAAAGAGTTCATCGAAGCAGAAATGAAATTATTCGCAAAACAGTGCGAAGAAGTCGATATCGTTATTACAACTGCACTAATTCCGGGCAAAAGAGCGCCAATACTTATAACAAAGAAAATGATTGAGAGTATGAAACCGGGATCTGTTGTCGTGGATCTCGCGGCTGAAACCGGTATTTATTCAAAGATCTTATGTTCTTTCAAATCATTTATTCATTACTTTTAAGGGGGAAATATTGAGACAACAAAACCGGGCGAAATCTATAAATACAAAGATGTCGTACATATCGGTTATACAGACCTTCCCTCACGACTGGCGACTCAGTCTTCTACTCTTTACGCTAATAATATCAGCAAATTTTTACTTTCGATATCAGATAAAGACAATTATTACATTGATTTAGAAGATGAGGTCGTCCGCGGATCCATAATTCTAAAAGAAGGAAAACTTTTATGGCCGCCCCCTCCTCCTAAAGAAGTTCCGGTAGCGGCGGCTCCAAAGGAAACAAAATTGGCAAAAGCACCGCCTAAAGAGTTATTGCCTAAAGACTATTTCAGAGCTACAATGAAAGACGTTATGCTTTACACGACTGGTTTAGGTATGTCTTCAATAACCTAAAGAAAAATATTTGAACAATTGGTCCCACTTTTCATAAATACATTTATTTTAATATCTTTTAATTTAGATATCAGTTTAAACGCTTCAAATATTAATGACTTTATATTAGGTTTTTAATGGGTTTATATTTATATCTCAGGTTCTCTTTTGGGTTTGGGAGCGGTAGCGCCCAATTCAGCCTTCACTACAATGGCCACAACATTGAGTCTTTCAGGACTTGTTGGCTATCACACCGTTTGGGGCGTAACTCCAGCACTTCACTCACCACTTATGTCAGTAACGAATGCAATTTCTGGAATTACTGCAGTCGGAGGCCTTCTATTAATGGGAGGCGGAGTAGTTCCGACTAATATACCTCAAGTTTTAGGGGCCACTGCTCTGACCATATCTACTGTGAATATTGCCGGCGGTTTTCTCGTCACTAAAAGAATGTTAGATATGTTTAAGAGACCAACAGATCCGCCCGAATATAATTATTTGTATGCAATTCCCGGCGCCCTTTTCACCGGTGGTTATGCATTGGCAGCACTCAATAATTTGCCGCACGTCCACCAAATGACATATTTGGGTAAAGCCATCATTTCTTTAATTAAGTTCATGAGTAACTGATCTGACTTTTAGGGGCATCACTTTGTTGTGTCGGTGCGTTGGCGGGTCTCTCATCTCAGAGTACATCCCGATTGGGTAACGCTCTCGGAATGATTGGTGTGACGTCAGGATTGGCAGCAACTTTAGGTCTAATGAATATCACACCAGAACTGGCGATACAGATCGCGGCCTGTATGACAGGTGGCGGTGCGCTCGGACTCACAATCGCTAAAAGACTTGAGATAACAGATTTGCCTCAATTAGTGGCAGCCTTTCACTCTCTCGTCGGTTTAGCCGCAGTTTTGACCTGTTTTGCGACATACATTCATGACTTCCCAACATTCGCAACGGATCCGGCGGCTATGACTGTAAAAACGGCTCTCTTTTTGGGGACATATATCGGTGGCGTTACTTTCAGTGGATCTCTCGTAGCGTCAGTTAATCTAAACTTAAAATTCAAATAATTCTAAATTTTAATTAAATTGTAGTTATGGCAAACTTCAGGGTCTTCTCAACTCTGCACCTCTTCTTCTTCCAGGAAGACATGCAATCAATTCAGCCCTTATGTTAGGAACAGTGGGCGCCGGAGCTTATTATTTGATGGACCCGAGCCAAATGGCCGGTCTCTCATCATTGGGTGCGACCGCAGCCTTATCTACAATAATGGGCGTTACACTGACTGCTGCCATCGGTGGCGCTGATATGCCAGTCGTTATTACAGTATTGAACAGTTACTCGGGTTGGGCCCTCTGTGCTGAAGGGTTTATGTTAAACAATAATCTTATGACAATTGTTGGCGCACTTATCGGTTCGAGTGGTGCTATTCTTTCGTATATTATGTGTAAAGTGAGTCAAAAGTTATATCAATTTTTTTTGTTTACAGATCTCTAATCATTATTTGTTAGGCAATGAACCGATCGCTCCCTAATGTAATTCTTGGAGGTTTCGGTCAGACAGCGTCCGGACCGGCCAAAGCAATAACCGGAACTCATACAGAATGGAATGTCGATCAGAGCGTTGAAGCCATCGCTGAGGCCAAGAATATAATCATTACTCCAGGATATGGCTTATGTGTAGCCAAAGCTCAGTATCCATTGGCAGAAATGGTCAAAATCTTAAAAGAAAAGGGAAAAAACGTTCGATTTGGTATTCATCCCGTGGCGGGTCGTATGCCGGGACAGCTCAATGTTCTCTTGGCTGAAGCCGGAGTTCCATATGATGTGGTTCTCGAAATGGATGAAATCAATGATGACTTCAATGACACTGATTTAGTTCTTGTAATCGGTGCCAACGATACGGTCAACTCAGCTGCTGAAGACGACCCCAATTCTATAATTGCAGGAATGCCTGTACTTAGAGTTTGGAAATCAAAACAAGTACTAACTTTTGTTTTACTAAATGTATTTTAACTGAAAACATATTTTCTTTCAGGTAATTGTTATGAAGAGAAGTCTGGGCGTCGGTTATGCAGCGGTGGATAACCCCATTTTCTTTAATACAAACACTTCTATGCTTTTGGGAGACGCGAAGAAGACCTGTGACGCACTTCTCAGCAAAATAAAGCAAACCTATGGAATGGAGTGATAGCTTTCCACTCATTATTTATTTATATTCAATATTTTTCTCATCATTTGTTCAGTAATTCTATTGAAAACCGATTCCAATCATATAAGCATTTAATTTATTTATTGAATTAATGTTTTAAATTCTTTGAGTTTTATTTTTTAATCTCTAAATCATTTCAACGCTTTTGTTACTAAATTTGTTACTAATTTTTATTTATTTTAATGAAATTCTGTTTCCATAAAAGATTTTAAATAAAAATTTGCCCGAATCTGGTTTTCCCTCAATAGATATGTTTAGTTGTTTACTATTTTATAATTTAGTCCTTTTGTTTCACTGTTTGTTTGACCAATTGTTAAGCGCACAGAACTAACCATTAATCCAATATTAGACTAATAATGAATTGAATTCCATATATTTTAATGGAGTAATGATTTTCTCTAATTTAGTTTAATTTTTAGGCTTTGAATAAATAATTAATAATATTTTTAAAAAATCAGGAAAAATGTGTAATATTTTTAAAAATAAAATATTCAAATATTTTCTAATGTTTTTCATATTTTTATTTAAATACTAATCTTTTGGTCTAATCTTTATTTCACTAAAGGTTTGTCATTAACTTTGGATTCTGTTTTGAGGGTTTTTCTGATTAGAATTTCCTATAATTTAATGAAGGAATAAATCAAAAAATCCTTTTTATAAATTTGTTGTATATTTTATTTCGTTTGAAAGAAATAATTGATTTAAACATCAATTCGTATAAATATTAGAATAATTGTAACAAATTATAACAAAATATATACAAAAATAACAAAATTATGTATTAATTGATTTGAACGGCGGGTCTGTTATTATTGGAATCTCTGTCCAAATGGTTATTATTTATATTGTCCTGAAGTTGAAGATTATCGCTGACATATCCCTGGTTTTCAAACGATACTCCAAAACGAGTGTCATTTGATCTGAATTTTTGTAATAAATTATTTTTGAAAATATAATAACCTAAGACTCCGATTATAACCATAACCAGAATAGTAGTCAACGACGCGATTAATATCTTAATCATTGAACGATTGATAGAATCGTTTTGAGACTGAATTCTCTTCAAATTAATGACGAGAGGGTCGGCTAAAGCACTCGTTCCGTAATAGTTGGAACTCTTCACCAAAAACTCATAGGTCTCTGAAGGACTTAAGTTACTTAACTCATATTCCATTCCATTGGTTTTGTCGCTATCCATTTCTTTAGAACCAACTCTTTTCCAGTAAACGCTATACCACTGAACGGCGTCAGCATTTTTGTCGGGTTTGTCCCAACTTATAATAAGTCGATTATCACTAAACAATTCGTGAACTCTTAAATTCTGTGGCGGAGAAGGAAGTAATGAATTTCCTTCTTTAAAACAACTCGAGATATCTCTGACTGAAGATAACAAACAAAGCGAAGGTTTGCTAACTTTATAACCGGCGCACCAGTGAAGGCAATCGCGCGGCACATCTCTTCTAATACAACAGTCTCTGTGATCGCTTCCGTCTGAAAGAAAAATTATTTTAAATTTTTGTGATTAAAGTAAAGGACAAACAATACATACCGGCCGCGCAATACATCAATTTATTCAATTGATTAAAACAATCCGGTTTATTCATAACTGCATTGAAGTCAATTTCAGACTGACAAAAAGAGAGACACTCTTCAGATACGCCTTCCAAAACACAACAGCCTTTTGGACATACAATTAGTGTAAAATAATTTCCAATGGTATTCATTACCACTTGTGTTCCGATCATTAGTCTTATGTTCCTCTACTTTAAGATTAATAATCGCAGTTTCTCTTCCGTATTCATTCTGAGCGATGCATATATACTGTCCGGCATCGGATTCAGTTAATCGTTTGATAGTGAGAGTTGCCGTCCACGTCGACCCTTTCTATAATAGTTTCAATGATTAATATAATGACATAATGTTAATGACCTACTGTTGAGTGAGGAATAATATTGATGTGTGTATTAACTCCTGGTCTCAGTTCTGCTTTATTTCTAAGATCTCTGAAAAACTGAACCTTTGGCTGAGGATTACCCGAATATTCACATCTCAAATGAGTTAATCCATATTTGGCGGCGATATTAAACTTTTTGTCGACTTTGATTCGCGGCGCGACTATAAAACTCTATTAATCAAAGGATCAATTAATTAGTGATAACTTACACCTAACCCTGACTTGTGTGTGACTCTGGGCCGCAATCAGTGAATTATTGAGTCGCAGCACTTCATTAGTCGCCTGACATGAAATTGCGGTCAAATTTCTTTGAACGTAATCTAATTTATATATTAAATGTCGGGTCTCTTCCGTTTTGACTAACACTCCGTTCACAAACATCGATATCGTAGGAACAGGACTTCCAATAGCATCGCATCGGACTGTTATCATTTCTCCCTCGATTACAGGACCCGGAGGTTCTAATTTTGGTGGACTTAATCTAATCGGAATCGAAGATTCGGTCCAAACTAATACAATCTCTGATAAGACACTATGAATGCCATTCTCTGTCTTTGCTTTGACAGCCATCGCGTATTGCGTCGAATAATTCAAATCTTTTATATCTATGAGATTACTATAAGTTTCGGTTATATTCCATTTGACGGATGACTTCTCATCGGAAATATTCGACACTTTTTTGAAATAAACCTTTTTTTAAATGAAAATAAATTAGAAAACATTTAACGAATGCTTCGAATATCACCTCATATGAAAGGGACACATCCGGTGGTACGTAATAAGGGGGTAACCATTTAAATGAAAGTGTTTCTGGTGTTCGTTGTATTACTTGAATACCATGCGGTGGACCTAATTGTGATTTAACTATGTCTGAACTCTGGGTTTCGTCGTTTTGGGGTTTGGTTTTAACTAAAAGTACTAAAGAGGGTAATGAATATCCGTAGGGATTGACGGCCACCACATAAATACTGTAACGACTGTCGGCTTTCAAATCTTTTAAAACAGTTTTTGTGTCGCTTATATTCAGACGAATAGAATAGTCGTCATCGAAGGGATGCGGAGGTATTTCGCTATCAATTGGAGAATACCTCAATTGATAAGTGATGTGCTTTTGTCCAGTTTTGATGTCATCAATGGATGCATTCCATTGCAAATGAATTGAGTTTTTAGTTATTAGAGTTGAGTGAAAGTCTTCGGGAATACCTAAAAAACTAAGTCATAAATATGTTTTAAAAAGGAATGGTTTGTTAATACCGGGTAAAGTGTCTGATCCCTCGACCATACACTGCAACATTCGTCCGCTATATTTAGAGCATTTGGTGCCCACAATAAAAGGCGATTCATTAAAAGTACCCCTACATATATCAAGGCATCGATTTTCGACACCTTTTCTCTCACAACAGGGTTTGTGATCTCTACCGCCGGCCAAACATCGGATTAGAATTCGTAATGTCCTCTGGTCTGCACATAAGGCACCCAATTGTAAGCCATCATTAATTTTCATGTGATAACTGCAAAGTGGGATACAAATGTCTGCAATACCAGCTCTGGCACAACAGGCCGTCTCATTATAGCCGGCACTCGAATCAGACTGTTCTAACTCTATGTCATCAATAGCTTCGGGTTCTTTCGCTTTGAATATGACTTTAGAGGAGTCGCGACTCATTCCATATTTATTAATTGCTGTCAAATAAACCTCATAATTGGTTCCGGGTTTGAGGCTATCCAGTAAAAATGGAGAACGAGTTGTTGTCTCTATCGAATAGTCCTCATCTATCTCGGGGTCCATTTCTCTTATATGAATATTATATTTAATAACGGTTTCGGCTAATTTTAATGGTGGCGACCACTTCAAGAGAGCCCAGTCTTTATGTCTGCTCGTAATGACCACATTTCGGGGTTCACTGGGTATGAGTCCTTTTGATTCTAAGAGACACGAAGAGAAGATCGGAATATAATGAAGACAAATGAAATGTCTAAAATCAGTTCGGGTCAATTTTCCAGTGCAGAAATGAGTGCACAACTGAGAAACTCCTCTCTCTTCACAGCATTCGCTATAAATTGAAAACTGTTTTATAAAAAGAAAAAAATAAGAAAATATGAGACCTGACGTCTTCGTCCGGTGCCAAACATTTAAGAGTTATGTTTGCATACTGTGCGCAATAACTAATGTCACCAATGGTCGCATCCTCTGTTGTTGACGGATCACATAAAGTATTGACACAGAATTCAGTTTTGATTCCGTTCTCTGCACAGCATTTCTTTATATTCGGTGCCAAAGAAGCCGTTTTGTTGAAATTCAATGAAGAAATGGGTTTTTTAGAGTCCTTTTCGATGTCATGGATTTGCTTCGAATGAGTTATAACTCTTAAGTCATTAGTTGTGACACTCGTTCCGTATTTGTTGATAGATTTGATGTCCAATTCATATAAAGTGGACTCTTTTAAATTATTGATAATAAACTCTGTTTTGTTGGCATCGATTTTATATGATTTGGTGTTTGATTCCATTCCCGACATTTTCTTCATTTGCTTGGATAATTCACTTTTCTTAGTGAGTGACCAATCGATTGGATCAAATGAATGCAATTCAGTTATATTTAATTCGTAGGAATCTATTAGTGATTGACTCGACTCTGGGTTTGTTTCCCACTTAACAATTATCTAAAAGTATTTCAAAATTATTTTTTTATTTTAATATTAATTACTGATTGAAAAATGAACTGACCTGAGTTGCATTGAGGGCTTCAGCGACCACATCCCTGGGCGGTGGCGGTAATATTTCAATACCCTGAGCAACACAGGCTAAAGTTGGTGTCGCAAAATCTAAACATGTGATGTGCTCGAGAGCAGTGGTTAATGTGTACTTTCCGGCACAGAAGCCGTGACATATTCGGGGAATATTCTGTTTTTCACAGCACGGGATATGATTCCGACCATCGGTTAAACATTTGATGAGTGACGGCATATGATTGTAACAAATGGCAAATATATGGGCTTTTGGTGTTTGAGTGAGAAGTCCTTTAAGGCTACAAAAACCACTGCACACCGAAGGTATGCCTTCTTTGACACAACAATCAGTGAAAGTATGATTCAAATGATCTGTAATTGACTTCGAATAGTTTTGCACCAAATTTTGATGACTGACTGTTAATATCCGAATAACTGATTGTTTTGGCACAGAATTCACTTCACAAATGTATTGTCCGGAATCATTAACATTAGTCTGTATTAATTGAAGAATCCATCGCTCCTTATCTTAACGTAAAAACAGGACATTAATGGAAAGCATTGAATTTAGTTCCAAACCTTTATTGTGAACGACTGATAGTCTTTTGTCGCCACTAATTATCACATTATTTGCAGTTAAGAGTTGTGTTTCACTTTTGGAGTCCCTTAAGAATTTCCAGATAACTGTGCGATCGGTTCCGTTCCGCACAACACAATCAATAAAAGCTGTTTCACCCGACACTACATTTATATTTTCAGTGGATGTGTCCGATAAGTCCGGAATTTGACAAAAACCTTTCAACAAATTATCAAAAGAATTTTAATTAATTAAAAGATTTTTATCGCAAATGTTTTGAAATCATAAAAATAAAAATTGTGTGAAATTTATAGTAATTATTCCTTCATTTAATTCAATGTTAGAGAAGTTTTTTTTTCTCATTAATAAATTGTTTAGAATTCAGAGGTTATCCATAAATAAATGTGATTTCCTTCGCATGAATTGAATTCTATTGAATAAAATATAATATAATCCAAGAATCTTATATTATAACAAATTAACTAAATAAACCTGGCAAATTTAACGAAGCAAACATAAAGCAAAAAGAATAATACGACACCTGAAGTACAGTTAGTCTTACCGTTTGACAAACAAACTAAATAAATAAAGTAAAATATTCGCTGAATTTTATCAAATTTGGACATTTTTCAGGTGTTGAGCTTTCAATGAGCTTTCACTGAGCTTGGTAAGTTAGACATATTACATTTAAAAAGTTAATTATTAAGAAAAACATTTCAAAAACAAAATTGTTGTGAATTACAAATAACTCGTTATTAAACTTAACAAACGATAAAAAGCGCATCAAAAGTGAATTGAGAATCACTTGTTTTGTATTTAATATAAGCCTAAGTTTAGGCTAAAAAGAAAAACATTTAACATTGAAGAGAGAAAAAAGAGACAAATAGTCGTTTAGTTTCAATGAAATCAACGTTCAATTAATGAATAAAACTTTAGTTTATTCTCATTCGACAGTAATTAAGAGAATAGAAAGCAATAGTGGTTTGACGAGGAAAACATAGGAAAACCATCCAATCTTATACTCAATGGTAAGGGAGAGAGTCTTCGAGAAGGAGAGAGTGTTTTTCATAACTAACCATACCTTCAAGGTTTACTTCTATGACATAATTCTGTTTATATTAAGGTCGCATCAGTTTAACCCTTCGTTGTATTATTAGAAGTATTTGTTATTCATATGATTCTCATCTCGTGATTTATCTTTCATTCATTTTGTTCTTGATGGTTTAATTAATCAAAACACATGTTCATCATAACATCTTGCTTATTTTCAAAATTAATTTGATTATTAGACAAATGTTTTTCCCAATAATTCAATTGAGTTCATAAGTTTGCTTAACAGGAAGTGAATAGAATTTAGTTTTTTGTTTAAATGGACCTCAAATCAATTCAACAAATTTTTGCCGTTTGTTTGCTTTCACTGCAATACTTAATAATTATACTTTTATTAACAAATGACTGATTAATATCTTATCTCATAATTTATTATTATTTTTGTTTTGTAAAATTGTATTTTAATATTATTTCGGATAAAAATATATTAATATTTTCTTCATTATTAAATAAAAGGAAATTCATTTAAAATGTGATGATTTGCCTTAACTAAAAACTATCAAATTGTTTAACTTGATGATAATTGTCATCTAGATTAAAATTGTGTCATTAAAATTATAATATTCAGAAGAATTCTAATTATTTATTGATTTATTGAAAAATATGTTTTCGGCCTCTTTTTAGTCAAAAGTTTTGACTAATTTTTAAGTTTTGATTTTTTGATTAATAAAACAAAATATGAGAAGAAATAGAAAGATATGTAAATCATTTAAACTATTGATTCAAATTCGACGACTAATTGGCTCTGATATCATTTTGACCTAATTTTGTATTCAGTTTAAAGTTTACTTTAAATATTGAATTTAAGATAAATTTAAGATAAATATTCAAATGTTTAAAAGTTTTTACTTAATTTGATTGTGTTTGACATCGTTTTCACTTAAAATTAAAGTTATTTCTTGTGATTTTCAGGGAAAATGTCATCCAATCTATTATTTATATTATAAATTAAAGTTTGAGTTTTTTTTTATAGAAAATTGAAAACTATTTGAATAATTCAAACAATAAAAGATTGAATACAAAAGACATACAAATTTTTTTGTGTTAAATGACGCAAAACGAACTCTACTTTTATTATTAAAATAGTATTCTTTTCGAGAAAAAGTTATTTCACCAGGATATTGATCAAGGTTTTATTTTAAAAACTTGCTTAACAAAATTAATAAGAAATTGTTTATAAAAATTTTGATTAATATTTGAGTATATTTTAGAACAATAGTTAATAATAGACTTTAAAGAATTAATATATTTAATAGAGAGAATTAGCTAGGTAAATAGTTCAACAATACGACTATTTATTAATAATGTGTTGTCATTGAAATATTTGTTTTTGTGCCAAAAATTCAGAATAAATACAAATTTGATTTGAATGTCGAAAATGAAGTTTAAAAAAATAGTTTAATTGAAAATAAACTAATATTGAATTAAAAACGATTTGTTAAAAATACTTCTTTTTAAAAAAAATTGGAGTCACATCTGATGGAGTGTCAGACCATTAGTGAAATAACTTTTCACTCCTATTCTCTTATCTATTGAAAAACATGAAAAGCATTGGATTACAGGTGTGCCCTCATAACCAATATTACAGACATTCAAAACCTATCAATATTACAGTCGATACCAATTGCTAATCGATAAAACTTTTTTTTCGGTGAACAGTCATTAGAGAACACATTTCAATGAAATGATTAACATTTCTTTATAAGATTTTAATGAATTTTTGATTAAATTGATTAAAATTTTACATTTAATCTCTTCTACGATATGTTAATAAATGTTAATAAATAATATGATTTGTCTGTAGTTTTTTCCGAAAGTGTTTCCATTAAATTGAATTCGTTCTCAATTTAAGTAATAATTGTGATTAAACTCGTTTTTAATAAAAGTGATGCCAAAAATTAATTTCTGGTGATTGTATTCCTGCAAACAATTATTTCTTTGAAAAGTTTTCTCTTGAATTGAAAGTAATTTTATCGCAAAATTCCCCCAAAGTTTCCAAAATTAATCCTTTATCTCAAATTAAGGCTTTGGTGTAAGTCTTTGAGTGTTTGGGAGTGAAATATTAGACACTTTTAATTCAAAAGTGTTTCCATAATTAAGTATTCATTTGTAAAACAAATTCTAAGGTTTTTTGACATAATTATGAGAATTCGTTTACTCATCGAAGTATTGAAATTAAAAACTGTGTTTCGGATTGCAATCAATTCTCAATATTGAAGTTCTCATTAACCGAAACAATAGAAATAAAGACAGAAATAAGAGGACAACCATTTCGTGAAAAAAACGAAACTTATTTTCTTTAAGAAAACAAAGTTGTGGTGAAAGTGTATTCACTCATTTTTGGAACTTTGACTTTTACTGAATAATTCTTGTGAAATGGAGTTGCAAGATAAGAATCACATCTATCAGAACAATATCGCTATTCTATCGATGTCTCGTTTCGATGAAGAGAGCGGTCGACCCACTGTTCAGTTTAACCCGTCTTCACTTTCAGTAAATTCAAGAGTTTGTCCCTCTTTTGTCTCTCTTTTGTCTTTTTTTATATTTATTTTATTTTTGGATAAATATTTGAGAATCTCTTTTGAAAATCAATGTTTTATTTGTTTTAAAACATTATTTAATTATGTCTTTAATTTGTGTTAAGAGACCACAAAATAATGAAAATAAATGTCTTCGTATTGGTCTCTACAATATTGTTGTGGCCTCACTCGCAATCATATGTCTTTGTCTTATCCTCGGTGTTGTCATTACTACTGTTAAGAACACCGACGCTCATCACCATGGTAATTTTCAGTTGAACTTTTTAAAATTTGTTCTCACTTATAAGTTTAGTTTAAGTTTATTTAATAATTATTTTGGTTTTATTACTAAATTTTAGTGACTTTTCATTAAATTTACTCTCATTTCAAAACTTAATAATAAGAATTCACCGAAAAATGATTAAAATCGACAGAAATTTAATTTATGATAAAAAGTAAAAAAAATATTAATTTTTTTAAGATTTCAAGACTCCAATATCTAATAAATGTTTGTCCTCTCAGGGATTTCCTCATCTTTAGTATCAGACGAAGAATATGGGTCAGGAGGTACAGAACCGATAACATTGAATGATGTTTTAGTGGGTAACTTATCCCCTGAGCTTTTCAACGGGACCTGGATTTCTAACCATCAAATTATTTTCTACGATCGAAGTAATAATTTATGCACTTTTGATGCAATCACTCAACAAAAGGATATTCTCATTAATAATGAAACTGTTGTAAGTAATATAATAAAAATAACCAAGATCAATTTTAATCATATTTATCCAAATCTATTAATATGAAGTCTTAATTAAAAATTTGTTGACAGCTTTCAAAAGATATAAACGGAAATCTTTTGTCCAAAAATATGGATTTCCTTTTAGTGTCGTACGATATAAGTAAAACGTATAGACATTCAACGCTTTCTAAATACAAAATTTATGACATTTTTAATGAGTGAGAAATTTATTTAATAAATATTTAATTTAATTAATTAAAATATTAAAAGTTCGTTAACAGAATTACTTCCAAGTGATATACACTTTGAGAATCATTTTATCCAATTTGCCGAATGGGGTCCCAAAGGGTCGCAAATTATTTTCGTTCACAAAAATAATATTTACTATAAGCCAAGTGTTGGGGCACTTCCCATGCAATTAACCGATACTGGAGTCACAAATTTAGTTTACAATGGTTATTCTGATTGGGTCTACGAAGAGGAAATTCTTGAAAAAGAAAAAGCATTTTGGGTATCCCCTGAGGGCACGGAATTAGTGTTTGCGCAAATCAATGATACTAAAGTGGATACGGCGAGTTGGCCTCACTATGGTCATTTTGAAAATATCAACGATAATCCATACCCATCACAAGTGGCTCTCAAGTATCCAAAGCCGGGACGGAATAACCCTTTAGTGGACTTATTTATACTTAATTTAAATGAATCGGTGGATGACATCGAAATTATTCGTTTGATTCCACCCGAAGTTATCCTCAAAAAGTCAGTCCATATCTAATGTTTTTGATTAGAATTTTAATTAATTAATTAAATATCGATTTGAAGGGAATATTACTTCACTTCAGTCGCTTGGATTGACAACAATAAGTTTACCATTACGTGGCTCTCCAGAGAACAGAATTACTCAGTCATAGATGTTTGCGAACGAAAGTATAAATGGAACTGTAATTCAGTAAATATTCACTGATTTTTAAATTAAATTAAATTGTTTTCATTCAAAATTTCTATTGAAAGAAATTTACTCTGGGATCATCTAATAGTTGGGTTGATCTCTATGCTCCGGTACCGGCCCCTCAACACAACGCCTTCTTCATTAGACTACCTCAATTAATAAGCCATGAAGTAGGGTATTATCACCATGTTGCTATTGTATATATTCAGGTAATATTAACTTCAATTAAGTATTTTATTACTTAATTTTTATGAAAACAGAATAAAACTGTGAAATACCTAACAATGGGTTTATATGACGTCATAGAAATTGTGGCCTTCAATGAAAAAAACCAAATATTGTAAGTTTTCAAACACTTTAATGAATTCAAACTTATATTCATTTGATTTGAGGTACTTCTTATCGACTTTACCCGAAGAGCCGTCAGTTCGTCATCTAATGAGTGTTTATTTTTACGACGAAAAAGTTTTGGACCCAATTTGTTTGACCTGTCATTTAGGGAACAGTTGTCTCTACAATAATGTCTTTTTCAGTTCTGACGCTGAATATTATGTCCTTCAATGTGAAGGACCTAAAACTCCAAAAGTAGAGCTGAGAAGAGCTAAAAACAATTCATTAATCACTGATTTAGAGGACAACGAAAGTCTAAAATCAAAACTCAGGGAAAAAATGATTCCAAACACAAGAAAATTAAAAATCAAAACAAAAGATAAATTTTGTGAGGAATTCATATTTAAAAGTTATATTAAAACCTTATCCTTTGGTTTCAGATGCAATGGTTGAGTTAGTGTTACCTGCTAATTTTGATGAAAAGCAAAAATATCCACTAATGGTTGAGGTTTATGGCGGACCCGGCAGTCAAATGGTCATTGATAAATTTCGTGTTAACCACTGGGGCTCACATTTAGCCTCTAATATGAGTATAATTTATGCTCGAATTGATGGCCGCGGAAGTGATAATAAGGGATCCAAATATTTACACCAAATATATAAGAATTTAGGAAATGTTGAGGTCGAGGACATCGTAATAGCCACGCGGTAAGTGTCACTGATTAGTGACTCATTCTTTTCCTCATTATTTACTTATTCCTCATTCGAAGTGTAGTTTCCTTCGCGATAATATGCAGTTTATCGATAAGAGAAGTATAGGTATTTGGGGCTGGAGTTATGGCGGATATGTCACTCTTATGTCATTAGCTCTCGATTTTTTTGATCCGGTGTTTCAGTGCGGTATTGCTGTGGCGCCGGTCACTAATTGGATGCTTTACGGTTAGACTTTATTATTCTTTGAAAATAAATCATTTATTCATTCAATAGATTCTGTTTATGTCGAGCGATATATGGGTTGGCCTTTGGATAACGTAATGGCATACAATCGGTCCGACGTTTTAAATAAAGTGCTTTTCCTTAAAGAAAAGAAATTACTTTTAGTGTTCGGAACGGCAGACGGTTTGCAACAATTTATGATTTCTTTTTGATTATAACTTTGAAATAATTGCAGATAACGTTCATTCGCAGCACTCAATGCTTTTAATGTCTAAAATGAATGAAATCGGAATGTTTTATGAAACTCAGATCTATCCCGACAGCGATCACTCACTTCACGGATCAGCCATACATTTATACCAAAAAATGGATGATTTCCTCGACCGATGTTTTTACTATTGATATAATTTTAGTCATTTTTTAAGAGAAATATTTTTAGAAGTCGTGTAAAGTAATATAAATTATAAATACATTAAATCATAAAATCTATTATTTATTTGTATTATTCTTTCATTAAAATAGTTTTTCTTTAATTAATTTATTGAAAACAAAAATTTCTTAAAAATCCATTTATTTTAGAATAAAATTTTATTTATTAGTATTAAATCCGTTTGGATTCTTCTTCTGCCACTTCCAGGCAGAGGCACACATGTCTTCAATAGTTTTGCTGGCCTTCCATCCCAACTGTTCCAACGCTAGTTTGGAGTCGGCATAGAGTGCGGTCACATCTCCGGGTCGTCGCTCTACTATTTTGTAGGGAACTCTAACCCCATTCGCCGCTTCAAAAGCTTTAATGACCTGAAATTAAATTAAATTAATTTTATTCACCACTCCTTTAGAAATGCAAATTTACTTCGAGAACAGAATAACCTCTACCCGTCCCTAAATTGATAGCATGAAATCCATTCCAATTTCCGGAAGTGATTTTTTCGAGTGCTTTCAAATGTCCGTTCGATAAGTCGTCGATATGAATGTAATCCCGAACTCCAGTGCCGTCAACAGTATTGTAGTCATTACCGAAAACTTTCAGCTCTGATCTGACGCCAACCGCCACTTGTGTTACAAATGGCATTAAATTATTTGGTATTTCCTGTGGGTCTTCTCCGATATCACCGGAGGAATGAGCGCCAACCGGATTAAAGTAACGCAACGACATAACTGACCACTTTTCTGATGACTTCGACAAATCTTCTAATATTTGTTCCACCATATATTTAGTCTTTCCATAGGGATTAGTACAACTGCGACCCGTCGGCATTGTCTCAGTTAAAGGTAAAACCTCAGGAGTGCCATAGACTGTGGCCGACGACGAAAATATGAATTTATAGACATTATGTTTGCGCATAACCTGAGAGTTACAACAAATTCAATATAATTAACAATTAAAGAGTCGAAACATTAAATTCTAATAAATTATAGCTAAACTTTTTTGAATGAATTCTAATATAAGGAATGGGTTCATAGTGTGACCCAAACATGACTTTGTTTTAACTTTGAAGGCTGTTTTGTAGATTTCTATTTTTAAATGGTACTAGATTACCTACAACTATATTAAGACTGTTTATCCCTTTAGGATATATACAATGTATAAGAAAAAAATGGTTTAAACTTTTCAAAATAATTCTTTAATGCCAGAGTGATTCAGTCTGAGTGACTACACTCAAGGAAAGTAATGCAATGATTTCTTTTGTAAATATCATTATTTTATAAAAAGAAATACTCAAAATATTTATTGAAAACATTTTGTTTTAAACATTAATATGTTTTTTGAATTTTATGAAAATTATTCTATAAAATGACATAAAAAACAATATAAAAACAAATAAAAAGTGAGTATAACTAAAATGATTTTCTAATAAATTTATGTTAATTAGAAAATAATTGAAAAATGAAATACATCTGAATTTTATGAATAAAATTTACAATATTTTACAATTATTTAAGAAATATTATTAACTTTAATTTGTGGTCATAAAGACATATAAACTCATAAATTTTAAAAAAATGCGTTTCAAGTTTTTAGAGAAACTTTTAATAATCAGAATTGAATAAAACGTTACATTAAATCAAATTTAGTTGAAAATTAGTCTACAATAATATGAAAGTCCCACAAACCATAAGTTCAGTACAGTTTAGGAGTTATCTTATTATTCGATTATTTTTTAAAAATTTTATGAAATTCAATGAATTTTATCTTTGAATACATAATGTATTCATTGATATGAAAAGAATTAAT
>JAQIXI010000747.1:0-18771 GCA_034700165.1 Galumnidae sp. Gr-Ori-00277 | reverse complement strand
TATTTAGCGGCGATTTTTGACCAAGATAATGGCCATTTGCAAAATTTGATTACAGATTCTTATATAAAATTTCATCACGAATTCAACGAGCTAAGACACAATGCCCTACCTCATCCGCAAGTTAAAGAACTTCCCTTGTCAGTGTTAATGAAGAAAATTATTGAAAATAATGACCAAAAGATGTCTCTGAATGTGATAAAACATTAAACACGTGTTTATTTATCAGTGATTTGTCTGAAAAGTTAGCGTCAAATCAAATAAAGAGTTTAATAATTCATTTCTTTTATATAAATTGTGAGACAATTAAACACATTTACAAATCTAATGGAACCGATGGACACAAGAGAGTCAACAGAAAAAGAGAAAAGTGTCCGACAATTTGTGGTTAATTTTGTGACAAAAGAGAGTCGTTTTGCGATTCCTTCGAATCCATTTTCAATAAACGGATCAACTCTTGAATTGGAGTTAAATTCATTATTAAAAACATTAATAAATGAAAACCAAAATAATATAAATTTAAATGAAATTGAATTCGATTTTCTCATTGACTCTAAACTCTTGAGGACTTCAGTCGAAGAATTTATCGAAAGTCATGGACTTAATCCCGAAAATCAGATCGAAATCGAGTTTATATTAAAGTCTAGTCCACCGAAACCACACAATTCCTTACTTCACGACGATTGGGTCTCATGTGTTGACTCAATTGACAATTGGATAATAAGTGGTTGTTATGATAGTTCTGTTCATATCTGGGATTTGAAGTCCGACGGTTCCCATAAAATTGCAATTCCGGCTCATTTGGCGCCCGTCAAAGACATCAAATGGATTGTCAGTCATTCCTCCGATGATTGTGACCATATGTTTGTCTCGAGTTCTCACGACGAGACCGCTATTGTCTGGAAATGGAACTCAGAGTCAAATCAAGTGGAATATCTGTTCTCATGCAGAGGTCACTCGCGATCCGTCGACGCTCTCGATGTTAATAATGATTTAATAGCCACCGGTTCTTACGATCAAATGCTTAAAATATGGTCATTGAGTGACCAAAAGGACAATACAGAAGAAGAAGAGGCCTCAACTTCTAAGCAGAAGAAACTTAAGAAGAATGACGGCTCTCAAAGCCAAGATAAGAATAGAACTCCTGTTATTACTTTGTCTGGACATAAAGAGGCCATAACTGGGTGTGTTTGGATGACAGACACCAGAAATTCAGATAATAGTATCGCAGAAGTGGCCACTTCTTCGATGGATAATACGATTCGTTTGTGGGACATCGAAGTCGGACAAAACAAAGAGACTCTGACCGGAAATAAAGCTTTTTTGTCGCTTTCATATTCTCCTTTTAATAACTACTTAATCAGTGGTTCGTGTGATCGACACATCCGTTTGTGGGACCCGCGAACCAGTGATGGCTCTCTCGTCAAACAAGTCTACACTTCTCATCAGTCATGGGTTTCATCAGTCGATTGGTCTAAAGCTAATGAATACCATTTTATTTCGGGTTCTTATGATTCTGTGGTCAAGCAGTGGGACATTCGATCTTCAAATGCACCCCTTTATGACCTGATAGGACACGAGGACAAAGTTCTTTGTGTTAATTGGTCTTCAGATCGATATATAATTAGTGGTTCAGTAGATAATCATTTAAAGATTTTTTCAAATTTTGACAAAAATAGTCAAAAGTAAATGAATTTTATTTGAATTATAAAATAAATTTTGAATAAAAGTGTTTCAATCCATTCGTGTCTTAACGGTTCGTTCAGTAATCTTATCCTTTTCGATGACATATACGACAGCACCCCATCCAGACATAGCGTCCCTATCAAAGGCATTGACCAAAGCCTGTGAAATGGTCTCAAAGAGATCGTCGGGTTCTAAGTCTGGCTGCCAAAGGGCTTCACACATTCCAAATGCCTGTTCATTGCAGGTACCGCTCACTACGAAATCTTCAGGACTTTCCAAACATCCGATTAAGTCAGTGCTGGCGATGTAGGGCTCACCCGTTTTCTGGTCAATGCCAGCAATAACCGGCTCAACAAAGTATGGCCCAAAACGGCGTTCATATAAGAGGTTCGACACGACTGAACCCAAAGTCTTTGGACTAATTCTTCGGTTTTCACGCAATTCATACAAATTTATTCTGAATTTTAGTCTTTGAGCGACAGTCAAAGTGTCGGTCGAGAGTCCGGGTAATCCTATCATTAAATGAGGACCCATTTCATAGATTTTCTTGAAGTCAGTGGAAACTGTGTGTCCACGAACTCCAAGACGTCTGTCCGCAGCGATGGCAACACATCCCTTGCCTTTCATGGCTATAACACATCCGCCGTTATATGACATAATACTCTGTCACCAAAATAATGTCAAACCCTTTAAACAAAAGATAATTCTTACCATTTTGTCCGACTTTTGTTTATATCTTCACTTAAAACAATTATAGATTAAATTGAAATGAAATGATTTGACACAAAAACAGTTTGTATTGAGATTTAGTCAAAATGCAAGTCATATAACACTCAAAAGAGTCGACTGTTTATAAATTTCGTCAATTTTTTCAAATAAACCCCTTTTATAATATTTTACTATAAATTATAATAAAGTTTTAAGTTTTATAATAAATAATTAATTTTAAATCTTAAAACTTTAAACTTTAAAAGATTTTGTTTTCTCTCCGATAAAATTCATTCAATTTAGAAAACAAAATACATTACATTTTATTTAAATATGAAATTAAAGGAAAATTATATAATAATTATTTACTGAATTCACTGAAATGCTTTTAATATCTTTAAATATAATTTATTATTAATAATCTCTGGTTATTATTCAGTTTAATCTTATGTCAGTACAGATCCTATGAATGCATTTAAGAATATTTTGAATAATTGGAGACTCGTTCTCGACTCCAGATTTTACCCCATCGACATCGAGAGGAATAATTCCCAATCAAGATTTGAGTCTTGCAAAACTCAGCCACCACTTCATATTTAGATAAAATCTCATCTTTTATTCAAACACTAATATATTTAGAAAATTGGTTTCATACTTTCCTCGCTCATAGTTTCCTAATTCAATTCAAACGAATTTTGGGCCAAAACTATTTAAAAGTTAATTCAAAATATTTAATATTTAATTATTTTATTTAAAACTAAATGTCAGACGGAATGGAAGATAACGACAATAAAAACGAAATAACGAAAACTAGTTCTCAGTCATCATTTGGGAGTCAAGGAATGGGTAATTCTTTGGCACTCGAATCAAACATTCCTTCACGACTAACGCCTGAAGGTATTAACTAAATCCAATTGTTTTACTTTCTTATCATATAATGGATTTAATCTTAAATTGGTTGAAAGGGGGAGGAATTCCTTCGGGAGAGACTTTGTATGACTCGATAGCATATCTCATTTATTGTTCTGTTCATCAAAAGTGTGCTCTGAGTAAAGCCGATAGAGCCGTTTGGATGCCTTTTGTTGCGATCTCTCCTTCGAAAACTTTAAAACTTTCCTCTGAAGAGGGAATCAGTATTGTCCTGAGTAGAGGTCATAAAGAATTGGATGCTATACTTGAGGCAAAACCATCGATAAAACTAAACATTAGCGCTCGTCTGACACGACTACAGTTACCGAACGATAAATTCATAACACAATTAATACAAATCGTAAAATTAGAGTCAAATAATAAATTCAAATGTTGTCAAAATACTAAACGCATTCAGTGGTTACCAAAGAATGATGTACTCAATGGTAATATTGAAAATGTTTGGGGACCAGAAGTCATACAAATGGCTCAACTCATCAACAAAAAAATCGAACTTTTGTTTCAAGAGTTCAGTTTAGAAAAAGCCATTGATTTTGTCAGCGATTCAAAAGATAATTCAGAAGAACTATTAAAATGCCTTAAAATTGATAAAATGGTTTTGGAGAAACTTTATGTTAATTTTGTAGAGCATTGCTTTCCATCATTTTATATGACTTTTAACTCCTTTAAAGAATATATGAAAACTAATTATGGATTCGACAGAAATGATACGCATCTCATTCCGATGTTCAATGCCTTCAGTCAAAAAGACAATCAGTTCCTCACATTTCGAGAATTTCTTTTAGGATTGGCTGCAATGCAAGAAAATGCAATTCACAGTCATTTCAGAATTGATTTCATTTTTCGATATTATGACATCGATGGCGACCAAAACTTGACTGAAGAAGAGATATTAGTAATGCTCAGAGATATGTTTCCAAAAGAGAATGACTCAATTCTGAAGAAAAGGGTTAAAGAGATAGTTTCGAACATTTGTGACCAAAATAAGAAAATGAGTCGACAAAACTTTTCAAAAGCAATAATTTCAGGCGAATTGAAGGGAACCGAAAAATTGTGCAGAACTTCAAAACCGCTTTTCATTGAAAAGAAGAAATCGGAAGAAATTAAAGAAAAGTCACCGAAAATTTCCAACAAAAGATATAAAAGTAAAGGCAAAGGTATTTGTGTCAGTTGTAGGCCTCAAAGAATAGAATATAGTTTACATACCGTTAAGTTTGATTCAAACGGACGGTATTGCGAACCTAGGAGAATTTTTGAACGTAAGTTTCGTAGTATTTTTTAATTTAATTTAATTTGTTTATTGAAAGTTATTCTTTAGTTTATAATCATTTAGAACTTATAAATTATAAGTCTTTCGATATTAATATTTGAGAAATGTTTGAGAGTTTAGTAAAAACTTGTAATAAGTATTATAACAAACATTTTTTTATCGAAGAAAAGAATCGATAGTTTTTTCTTTAAGTCTAAAACTTTAATTAAATGTCTTAAGCGGATGCCATTACCGCCAATGAGATGACTCGACAAAGATTTTCAATAGAATATATGTTTAACTCGCGATCCATCGCTCAGGTATTCCTTGATTTGATCCGAGAATATTTCCGAAGAAAGAAAAAAAGTAAAGGTTTTCTTACCGACGAAAAAGAATTATTATTCAAATATTTGACAAATTTGTGTGAAGACATCAACAGTATGTTTACTAACGAAGAGCGGGTCATGAAATTGAATTCTCCGACAATAGTGATCGGTGACATTCGCGCTAAACTTCAAGATTTGCTTTCAATGGAGAGCACTCTTTGGCAAAGTTTTCCCGTAATTTCAGCCAATTTCTTATTTTTAGGCAATTATATAGAGTTTGGAAATAATGGCATCGAATGTATAATATATTTATTATCCATGAAATTAATCCGACCCAACAAAGTCTTCCTTTTGAGAGGTAGTCATGAAATTAAAGCGTTTCAAGAAAAACATCAGTTCCTTAAAGAATGTCTCAATAAATACGGAGAAAATTTAGGACAAAAAATATGGGAACTCCTTAATAAAGTCTTCGAAAAGATGCCCATCGCTGCTATTATTGACGAGTCCATATTCTGTGCTAATGGAGGAATTCCTCGAAATGAGGTTATTAACAAAATAGAAGAAATCGATGGATTGGTTTCAGAAAAATACTCTCAAATCGTAAACGAAGTAATTTTTGTCACAAAATCTTTATTTTTTGACAATTTTTTAAACTCTTAAAACGATTCTTAACTTTTTGTTTATTTGTTCTCAGATTCTGAAGAACGAACCGCTATCTTCTGATACGGATACTTCTGATACTGAAGTAAAGGAATTGGATAAGGGTTTTGCCCGAAACACCAGTAGAGGTGAAAATGCTTTTTGGTTCGATGAAAGTGCATTCAATAAGTTTCTCGAAAATAATGAATTTACTCATATTATTCGATCAAATAATGTCTATAATAGCAGCGGATATGCACTTCATTTTAAAGACAAATGTTTGACAGTATTCTCGAGTTCTCACTTCAAGGATAACAATGAATTGTCAACAGTTTTGGTCGATAACGAAATGATCCGAATTATGATAATTGAAATACAAAAAAATGAAAGCAATGAAAGTAATGACAAATAGAAATCAAAATTCAGTTTTGGGCTAATCTTTGGTTCCAATTAATAAAATTAGTTCTAAATATTTATTCTCTTAAAGATTATATAAACTTATATTTTGAATAAAACAAATTTTTTGTGAAATTTATTGCAATAAATGTTAAAAAAATGATTGTCTATAAAATAAATAATTAAATGAAAAAAATAAAAAAAAATAATAAGTTATTTAAAATAACATAATCTCTATTCTCTTCTCAATTGAGGAACAATTAATTAAACTTTGAAAACACTTTTGTTTGACTTTTTGTAAAAAACATTAAAAAAATGCTAAAACTTTTCTCTCGAAACTATAAGAGATAATGTATTGCCCGTTGACTCAAAAATATGGTTCGCTTTATCTTTGGTGACATTTTGCAAATCTATTCCATTGATTTGAAGGATTCGATCCCCAACTTTAAGTGCAGTGCTCGCAGAACCGGCCGGTTCTACACTCAACACATAAATACCCTTAAAGAAAGTAGGATTAAAACAAAGTTATCTTAAATGTTATACTAACCATCGAATCATTGGGTCGATTGGTTTGTGATTTACTCTCTATTTTAAATCCCAGGTCAGGATTTTTGACAATTATCACAGGAAACTGACAAACAAATCATTAAAATCATATAATAATATCTACGAAATTACTCACAACATGTGAACTACTATTTGAAATAAAACGATTCGAAAGATTGGGATTTATATTTGCGTTATTTAACGGATTATTTGAAGAGCCGTTCGATTCAGTAATTAAATCATCCATTGAAGTGATTTCATTGTTTTTATTCTTTAAATGAATGTCTTCGGGACCAAAAACTGTGTGCGACCCTGAGTTCTGACTTATTAATGGTTTTGGTTGAGTGTAGAAGTCATGGGAAAACTTATGAAAAATAAATTGTGAGGACGCGGTTTGTGGATGTTTTACACGAATACTACTGACGACTGGAACTCCTATTTCTGGTTCCGAATGAAAAGTATAATTAGAGGACTCGTTTGGAAGAGCGGGCAAATGATTTGTGTCGGTAATAGTGGACTCATTGCGAGATAGAGAGCATTGACTAGTGTTAGCACTCGGGTTTTCACTACCATTACTGGTCCCAATGCTTTGCGATCGACCGCCAGAGCAGACAGAAACTGGTCTCTCACTACTATTATTGGAATGATATAACGAGGAATTAGAATCAATTGGATTCGTATGTATTGTTCTTTCAATTGAGACCACATCTGAAATGGTTTTCTGACTATTTCTAGTATTTGCAGAGAATTGTGTTTTATTTGAGTCATTAATTTTTGATTTGTCTGTCATTTCATTTTCTGTTTGAAATTTCTCTTTTGAAATGTTTTTCATTTCAAAAGTTTTGTCTTTTTGCGAATCCATTGTCTTTGATTTGTAAGGCATTTGAATTAGAGCTGAATCAGAATCAAACTCTTTAGGCACCACTTTTTTGAGTCGTTCTAAACGTTTAGAAGTTAATTCACAATCACTTGAATATCCAGTTATCACATCAACGGACGATCTGTTAGTAGAAGAAAACTCGGCATCACTTCTATAACCCCTTTCGTTGTCTTCTTTTGCGACAGTTTTGGATTTAATCTTTCTTTCGATCGGACTTTTCATAGAAAAGTTATTGACTGCAACTTTATAACTACCTTTACGTTCGTGCGCTGACATATTCGAATCATTTGTTAAACTTTTGTCCATTTCTTCATTAAGTAAAAGTTGTGATATTTTGTTGGCCACTAATTCTAAATTACTTGAGTTTAAAGAACCTAAAAATTCTAAAAAAAATAAAATAAAAATAATTCAAATTTAAATAAAAATAATTACTGTTTTGTTGAATAAATGACGAGTTGACGGGTAAAGAGTTGGGCCGATTTGTCAAATCAGAATTGATATTTGTCTGGGATTTGTCGGCTTTTGCTACTTTTGCTTCTCTTATTTCAACAGAAGCGGACTTCGAGTCAATTTCATAATCTTTTGTCTCCAAAATAACGGATTCATTGTTATTATTGATCATAACTTCAGGATTTGAATTTGAAATGTTTCCGTCCTTTTGTTTCAGTGCGAGATTGCGAGCGTGTCGGGCGTGTGCCTTAAGTTCTTTAGGGTAAGGGGTGGGCGCTCTTATAAGTTTATTTGTGATCCTATCATCGATTTCATCTAATAATTGTGAGGACTCATTTGAAAATTTGATAACTTGTTTGTCAGATAAAGAGTTGGCGTTCGAGTCATTTGATGAAACTTTTGGAGAATTTTTGCTTTGAAGTGGAATTTGAGGTAAAAGAAAACACGTCAACACTTTCTGATTTGTCTGACTCTCTATATCTGACTGTAACTGAACCAAAGGTTTTGTCTGATTTTCGGATAACCACAACGCCTGAAGATTCGTTATTTTAGTTAAAGAAATCGGTAAATATGTCAACAAATTTGAATTTAAATTCAAAACTCTAAGAGATGTAAGTCTTCCAATTTCGTCGGGAATCACTTTGAGTTGATTTCCAGCTAATGATAGAATTCTTAAACTCATACAACTTCCGATTGAAACGGGAAGTGCTGTCAAATGATTACAATCAGCGATCAATGTCTGCAAATTACGCAAAAGACCGATATTTGAGGGCAGACTTTCGATTTCATTGCTGTTAAAAACGAATTCTTCCAAAGACACCAAACTTTAGTTAATACAAAACATTATTAATATGTTTTTAGTGGATGTATCAGACCTTCCAATAGAAGAAGAGAGAGATTTAATCTCATTTTCATCGATTCGAAGAACATTTAGATTCACTAAATTAGCGATAGTTTCGGGTAATTCTATTAAGGAATTGGATGTAAGCGTCAGATCAGTTAATGCAATACATTCTCCAATTCTTGCAGAAACATCTTCCACTCTGTTGTAACTGATGTCCAAATAAGTTAAGTTCTTAAGGTCTCCGATTGACTAAAGAATTTAATATCCATTAAATTAGTGGAATCGGAGTCAATGCTTACGTCAGGCAATGAAATAATGCGATTTGAGTCACACCAGAGTTCAGACAATTTGAGTAGACTTCCGATTACTTCCGGAAATTCGAGGAAATCGTTTTGTCCGATATCGAGTCGAGTCAACTCAACCAAACGGGACATGGATTTTGGCAACGCTTTTAAGTGGTTTTCTCTGAGTTCAACGATTCGTAGTCGCGATAAACTAATTAATAGATTCAAAGTTTTAAGAAAATAAGTGAAAAGTTTGTCGGAAGTAATACCGCCCGAAGTTTGCCGGAAGAAACTCAAGGAATGCATCGTTTAAGTATAGCTCTTCTAAGTTAATCAGTTGAGTGAATCCGTCCGGAAGGCGCGGACCCAAAGGGTTTATTGAGGCGTCCACTACTTTAAGGCACTTACACCACTTTATGCTGTCCGGGATCTGCAAAATATGGTTTTTACTGACATTTAGTTCTTGCAATTTAGTCAGCGATGAAATGGCGGACGGAATGGACTGCAATTCATTGTCGGATAGAATAAGTCTAAGCAAACCCTCGCAATGGAATAATGCCTGAAATTAAAGAGTATTTGAGATAAACTCAATTAAGAGATGAATATAAGGGAATATAACTGACTCGGGGCAGATCTCGGATTTGATTCGACTCTAAAGAGAGTTCTTCGAGAGTTCTTTCGTGTGAAAAGACATTATTGGGAACGTCTTCGAGACAGTTATGACTGAAATCAAGTGCCGTCACATCTTCAGGTTTCGGACGGAAGCAAAAGGATGGACAGCAACGACGGCACCCACCGAACAGACCCATCAATCAAATGCATTCATAAATCAATTCATTTGATTTAAACTAATTTTCAGTTATTTCTCCCATTTTTGTTGTCTTTTTGATACAATTATCAAAACAAATGACTTTTAACTGACATCTGGTGTTTACTTCACATAACTTTTGTAAAAAGTTTTGACTCAAAACTTTTAAAAAGGTAAAACGTTTTGTCGATAGTAGCGTATTTAAATGATCTTGGTATCTTTAGAAAGCTTGTGATGTATAGAATTGATTTGTAAAATAATTTTCTGCGTATGGACACCTATTCCCGTGAAATTCGGGTAATTAAATTTGGGATTTAATGCTTTAAAGAAAGCTTAATTCTGAACTAATTTATCAATGCTATAAGAAAAGTTCAAACCTGATAAAATTACTGACTGAACTTCTTTTTGTGTACTATTATTTTACTCATATGAATATTTGATTGAGAAATGTATGAAATAGTAATTTGTATTTTAAAATAGAGTTCAATAAATACTATAATTGATATTTAGAAACATTGTCACAAATATTGACTAACTAGTTCAAAATTTATCTTTCTTTAAAGCTTTAAAACCCAAATTTAACTAGCTGACTTTCACGGGAACAGATGGCCATATGCAGAAAATTATTTTATAATTAAATTCTATACATCACAAGCTTTCTAAAGAGACCAAGATCATTTAAATATGCTACTATCGACAAAACGTTTTACCTTCTAAGAAACTAAAGATTTTAACAACTTTTTTAAAAACAATATATCTTACCTGACCTCACCTGACCAAACCTTTCCTGTCATATTTTATCTTGCATGGACACTGGCGTCTTAAGTTTTGTTTGGGATAACATTTTTGACCCATTCTTTTATTTATAATAATTTATTAAATTATTCAATAAAAAGTATATACATCTCTAAAACAGTGTTTGTCTCAAATAATAAAAGTATTTTGTTGTCAATATTTTCATTTAAATTTTATTTAAAATTTTTAGTTTCAAACTTTTTTCTTATCAAAAATTTTTTTTATAAACTTTTTAAATAAATAATTTTATAAATAATTAAACTTTGAATTTATAGCTAAAAGAATAGTTTCCAAACGATTTTAGCAAAATTTGACATTTTATTAGAAAATTGGCTAAAAGTTCCCATTAATTTTGAACTGGCTTTTATCCTGCTTGTCCTCCCTGTCCTCCTTGAGGTGCTGCCTGTCCTCCTTGAGGTGCTACCTTTCCTCCTTGAGGTGCTGCCTGTCCTCCTTGAGGTGCTTGCTGTCCTCCTTGGCCTCCCTGTCCTCCTTGAGGTGCTCCCTGTCCTCCTTGTGATCCTCCCTGTCCTTGTTGTCCTCCTACTCCCCCTGCCCCTCCTCTGCCTCCTCCTCCAGCGACTCTTCTTTGTTGTCCTCTGACACCTGTTCTCCTATTGTTTGTTCTTTGTTGACCTCTGACACCTTGTTGTCTGCCTGTTTGTCCTTGAGCAGAGGTGCCACCAGCGCCTCCCTGAGCTCCTACTTGTCCTGCCACTAAAATTTAAATTTATATAAAATATATTAAATTTATAATATATTTGAAGACAAACCGCTATTTTGTTGATTGTCTTCGTCTCCATTTTGAAAACTTTCCTCAATTAGTAAAGCGATGGCCAAAACCAGAGCTAATAATTGAAATTTTCGACTCATTTCTAATAAATTTCAAATATAAATACAATTTTTCTCTGAAAACTATATTTTATATGTTTTTAATTGTTTACACACTTTTTATATGACATAAAATCGAGTCAATCGATTGGTTCCCAATTATTCCAAACATATCATTCATATTTCAAATGACAAATCATTGAATAAACAAAATTTTAATAACCTTGTCACAACAATTTCACAGTTCCTAGTCAACTATTTTTCTTTATTTTATATTTGCGATTAATTTTTTTTCAAAAAAAAAGTGATCAGATATTAAAAGAACAAGCTAAATTTAATTAAATTTAGTAAAAAACATATTTTTGAAATGTTTGTTAAAATACTAACAATTTTAAGATTAATTTTAAATTGATTTAATTGAATCTTTCATTTTGTAAAAGAAAAGTTTCGATACATTTATTTGAGTTGTTATTAAAGTGGAATTTTTATTGTATTTATTGTTTAGATATGAATACATAACTGAATCAACACTTTTTATTTGAATTAAAGTCAAAATTACAAAATTCAGAATTTTTCCAATTTTTAATTCAAATAATTTATAAAATTAATAATACAATTGTAATAATTTGACATTGCTCATATTAATTACAGTAATTATTATATTCTGTTCAACTTAATAATTTATAAGTTGAGCTCAATTTTGACAAAATTTATAGACTAACAGTTACTTACAGTTACGGAACGGAGTCTGAACTTTTAAAAATTACAAATCAGTGGACAATAATTTTGTGCAAATATGAGACTCGATGTGAAAAAAATCTTTTGGACACAATTTATATGCGATTCCTTTAAACAAAAATTATAAATTAATGAAAAACCAATAATAAAGGGATGGATATGTTTAGCCAAAAGGTCTCATTATTCTGTATTTAAATTATTCTTTATTTTATTTAAAGATATTGATAGTCTGTAGGAAACCCCAATTTGCACCAGGATATTTTATAAATTTCTAAAAGAGTATATATATAAAGAAGGTTAACTTTGTTGCTAGGCAAATTCTGCAAATTTAATATATTAAAGATGTTAAATTGTGTAAAAGAAAAGGTATAAGAAAAGGGATGGCGAAAGAACTCGACTCCAGGGGGTGGGAGGGGGGTATTTTGGGTAAAACACTCAAAACCTCAACAGACCTAATGCTTGTCCATAATGTTAAGTTTTCCCAATTTAAGGGTATTTTAACAGCAAAAAATTTCAACCGAATTTTGTAATTATCTTGCATATTTTTTATGAAATCTTATTTTTAGATATGCATAATTTTTTTAAAAATGGGCCAGGATACTATAAAGGTTTTGAGATATTAATTGAGATAATTCTATTATATATATCGATAATTATTTCAGTTTTAAAGTAATTTTGTTATAAACATTCAATAAATTAGAGAAAATTATCGTTTTTGAGGGTTAGGGCAAAGACTCTATGATTTTATTTCGCGACTTTTATTTTCTTTAAGTTTTAATAAAATTTCAAAATAAAATCAATTGATTTAAACAATAAATTTGAGTGAAGTTTAGAAATTGTTTACTAAATTTTATGATAAATATTAAGTTTATTGACTTAACCTAATTTATGACTAATTCTTAATTATGTTTTATATAAACTGAATTTGTTTTGTTTTGTTAAACCAAATAAACCAAAATAAATTGTAGTTCATTGGACTCACCTCCCGATGCTTTTTCAATTAGACTGGAAATGGCTTCCTTACTATCGAAGCCACAATTTCGAAAAACCAAGCTAATTTTAAATAATTAAAAGATAAAGAATTGAACAAAATATGCCTTTATTCAAAAATCTTTAACCAAATTACCTGTTTATACATTGATTCCATTGATTGAAAGCACAGCATCCAATATTAACAAGGTCCATTATATTTTGGCATTCCTTAGACTTATCGAAAGCTTTTTGAAGTCTTTGAATGCAAACCGATTTATATTCGTCCGAATCTTTTACTGACTTTTGTATACAAAACGAATGTTTGAAATAATCTGAAAAATCAATTAATTAAATATTTAATTATTATTTAATTAATAGACATAAAGACTTACTCTCTCGAGTGGGGCCTTCGTTACACATTTGTTTCCAGGATTGATAAAACTGAACTTTTCCTATTTGGTAGAGCTCTCTATAACCTGAGTGCGAACATCTGTCGAAATAACGGTCCATACAATTAATAACTTTAATGACTGCCCGACACATATTATCGAAATCTTTTTCAGTGGAAATTAAATTCGTTTGATTTAAACTATGAGTCAAATAATAGGCTTTATTTAGACATTCATCCAATGCTTTCAAATGACAATCCTTTTCTTCCTTAGACTTTGTGTCGATTCGATAGACTTTCTTTTCAATGCAATTCACAACAAATATACCACAAATTATTAATAATAAAATCTCTGGAAAAAAATATTTCGAGAAATATAACAAAATTTTAGAAAAGAGATGACATTTAGTATAATACTCACCGAAAAAACAGAAGAATTTCATTTTTAATAAATATTTTGAAAGTTTGGATGTAATCTCTTTAATGAGAAATAAATGAATTCATTGAAACCATTTATATAAAGTTTGTGTTTCTTATCTTTTGTTATTCAAGCGAAGACTAAACGCATTATTATTAAATCAGAAGAAATAAAAGCGAATAAATTAATTTCAACTTATCTTCACTGAAATTATAGATTCGGTTAATAAACCATTTTCTAAACCATTTCAAAGCCGTTTCTTTGCCTCACAGTCTTTAAATTACATTTTAATTCATATAATTAAGGATTATTTAATATTTATAGCCTATTATTTTTCAACGAAATAAGATTTAAGATAATTGTAATTCATTGCATCCAATAAAATAACTTTTGTTTATCTCAACAATAAATCCATTGAATATAATTTTATAGAAATCTTCTAATTTTTTTATAAAACTTATTAAATTAGGAATTATTATATAAGAAATGTAAGTGTAGTTCAGGTAATTTGAAAGGTTTTAGAAATTACCCTAGCAATAACATCAAATTTATTAAAATTATTAATATTATTAAAAAATTTTGTATTTAAATTCCAAAAAATATTCATAAAATTTTTAACTGGCCCATTTTATTAAATTATATAGAGCATGATAACCTTTACATTTCTTTGAATGTTTGATTGAATTTTCAATAATTTTTCGCAATAGCTTCCTGTATCTTGGTAATTCTTTAAAATCTTTTACTAATCTATATTCTATTATTAATTTTATAGATAATAAAAAAATTCAAAACATTTTGATTTTTTAATTATTTGATTTAAAATTAGATAAAAATCAATTTTCATCTTGCTTATTTTCTGAGTTATTCTTTGAAATGTATCATTATGCCAAAAACATGCAAGCTAAAGTAATTTATGCATAACTGATAGATTAAACCACAGTCGAAGTTAAAAAATAAAGTTGTTCTAGCTTATGTGAGAAATTTTATAGCTCTAAAACAATTAAAAAGGAATTTTGGATTAAACTTGGTATTCCAAAACATTTTACAAATTGCAATATTCTACCAAGTTTCATTTAAATATCTTAAATTATTCCAAAGTAACCCAAAGTAGTGCTAAAATGCTTTTTGTTTTTGATATTTTGAAATTTGGAATTCATTGAACTTTAATAAGAATTTTAATAAAAAATATGTATTCTTGGAATATAAAAACATCTTTAAGAGATAACTATAAATTCTTTTCATTCATTCAATATTTATATAAACCAAATATACGATTGAATTCATTGTCGAATTGAATAAAACGGTCCGAATATTATCAAATGGATATTATTTATAAAAGATGTTAATAAAGTTAATGAAAACATTTGTACTAATGAATGCTCAACACATTTGAAGCGATTTATATCAATTCTTATAAGTTATAACAAATATCACATCATTTAATAATCTTTAAAATAAGACGAAAAGTTATTAAATAACTTTCAATTTAAACGATGAAAGTTTACTGAATAATAACCCATTAATACATTAAACATTTCTAAAAAATCATAAACTATATGTTGACTGACTGTATTAACTGATCTGAGATAGTAAATTTTATTAACTTAATACTATTAAGTAAAACATGACGGGTTAAGTTAATACTATTGATTCTCAACTGTAGTTCGAAAAATTCCATTTAATTATTATTACTTTTTTCTTCTATATCTGGAAATTAAGCCCAAACCTCATAGCAGTAAATTATTTGTTAAAATTAATAAAAAATATTGACTCAGGGTATCGTTATATGATAACTACAGCTGGAATATGATCATGATAATAATTTTAATGTAAATAGTATTTAATAATTAAATAAATTGTAAAAATGTTTAAATTTGTTACAATTGTGTTGTACTGTACCTATATTTAGTGCACTTCGAAGAAAACAGTAATAGTTTTCTTATTCCTAATAAGTTTCTGGGATTAAATTGAGTCAATTAAGAGTATTATTTGCTATTATTCCTACTATTTTTCCACTTTGAAGTCAATAAGGTTTGTCACTAAACTTACAAACTGTATAAAACGGTTTAGATTCAAGCGATTACCTTGGTAGTCATGACAGTCAGTTTAAAATTGAAACCCCATTCAGTTTATAGTGAAGTCCTAAAATCTATTTAATGTTTTATCCGATTTTGAAACTAATTCTGATTTAAATTAAATTAAAAGTAATAATGGGTTATGAAATTAAAAGATTTATGTCAAATGTGAGCGATTGTCTCATTTGTCGCATTTGTTTCAAAGTCTATGAAATGCCAAAAATGTTGAGTTCGTGCGAACACGTCTTTTGTATGAATTGTATAGAGTTGTATGTAATCAATGGCAACAATTGTCCCGTAGACCAAAAGCCAATCGATTCTTCACTTATAGAAGAGGCGCCCAAATGTATTATCGAAGACTTGTCTAATCTTAAGATTAAGTGCGAATTCTTTGAAAACGGCTGTAAAGAAGTGGTATCTTTGAATCGACTGCTCTTTCATCGACTCAACTGTCAGTTTCATCCAAAAAGAAGAGCTGTTTGTGGTTATTGCGGTCATGAAGCGGATAGGGTTGAATTCGATGATCACCATTGCATTAATGTGCTCAGGGCTAAAATAGATCGATTGAGTCAACAAATTGAAGAAATAAAAGTCTCCCATAAAAGAGAAATATTGAATCTTAAGAGTCAATTCCAAAAGAGAGACAATTTTCACGCTTTTGTTGAACGAGAGTTTGGCAAAGAAGTGGTCGACAGAAAAATGATTTGTTTTTCGTGTGTCGGCGACTCTTATTCGGGTGCTTTTGAAGTAATTTTTATTCAGACAATGAATTTGACGCTTCAATGCGAGACCAGTCCTATGACTAAAGTCGAACAAATCAAATATAACGCCTCAATAATTGCAAGACTCAATACAACTGATTATTCTCTGTTCTTTAACGGAACACGACTTGAAGACAACAAAAATATATCGCAATACGACATAAGGAAGGGTACGATTTGTCATTTACTCCCAAATGAAGTCTATATTATCTTCGATTGCGTCGATATTCGACAGATTATTGGATTTTCGGTCAACACTTGCGATACAATTCAACAAATTATTAAACAATTAAATAATGAAATTCAAAAACTTATTCCCCAACAGCTCTTTCTTTACTTACAGCAATGTCCTTGCTCATTATTCTTTAATAATACAAAATTAGAAGAAAGTTACGGACTCTCCAATTATGATGTCTTTGCCATTAAAATACTCAGATATTGTTGTAATTAATACTTTTTAATACCTTTTAATTATTTTTAATTTGAATCATATTTTATTGAATGCATTTTTTATTATTAGTTCACTTAATGCTCTCAAAATTAATGGTTTATTACTTATTCGGTTCATTGATTTAAATTCAATTAAAATTTGTGTTAATAACTACTTAAGTGTCTATTTTTTACTTTTAATAAATATTTTAAAAAATATCAACAAAAAAATTAATAACAAGGTCATGTTTTAATAAGTTACTTATTATAATTAAATAAATGTGAATCAACCAAGCTAAAAAAACGCGAGATAGCTATTATGTCTAACAATTTATTAAATCTCTTGAAAGCATTTCTCTCTCTTATTATTAAAGTTTAGTAATTTTGACGCTTCAAGAAATTAATCTAGCACACTTTCAATAATTTAATTCGCCAGATTGTTTAGGTTTTCAGCAATCACTTTAACAAGATTTAGCATGGTTCTATTATTGAATATATTAGTAATATTAAGAATTGATTGAAATGACAATCATTACAAATAAGCGGTTATTCTTCAAAATATCTGAAAATATGGGGAAATGACTCTTAAATGAAGTGATGAATGAAAGTTAGGATTTTATCAATTATTTGATTATTTTATTGAGAGATCCGTTGATTTAAGTGATCGACAATTGATTCTAAATATTGACTTTTAATTATTTTTAAAATGAACTAAAAATTAAATTTATTATATAAATAACATTAAATAAAATGAAAATTTAATACATGTTTTAAATCTGTACTAAAAGATTAAAATCGTTTAGTTTTGATTGTTTTGAGTGTCTGTGCGCTCGACGTAAACCCAGTCTCCGTCAGCGGTGGCTTCTCGTTGTTTTTGTTTATTTTTAATCATATCTAATTGAGTTTTAAGGTTTTCTCTCAGCCGATGCAAAGAACTGTTTTCTTCTTTGAGTGTAAAATATTCTTGAATTGAATTCATATTATTTGCAGAATTTTGAAGTTCTTGTTTGCGAGACGTAAGAAGAGTTACTTCCATTTTCATAGAGAGAAACTCTTGCGATAACTTTTTGTGTTCTTCAAAAATTCTCACAGATTCTGGACTATTAGTGTCCGGTTGGATCGGCTGCAGATTTGACTCTAAAACTAGATATGCGTTGAAATCTTTTGGTATGGGAACAGGTGTTGCCTCAACTCTTGGAATGTAGTTATTATTAGATATTGAAGGCACAGAAAGTCGAGGCAATTCTGGACGACGATTACTTAGAGGACCCGTTTTTTCTTTAACTCCCGAACTATTCGGTATCATTTGGTCATCATTTAAACCATTTATAGATCGGGTCTTATTGAGTAAATTGGAAGCATTTCCTGAAATAGTTATGGGAGTCCCGCTTGAGTTCGAACGCTTATGACCTTTATATGAATTTCGAGTGGAGTTTGAGTCCAAATTATCACTACTGGACAATAAACCGGACAAATTGGGAGGAACGCTATACGCCACGTTTGCCTTCAATCATAACATTAATTATAAGTTATATTTATTTGTCTTAAATAATTGATTTCATTTACGTTTTGAAGTAAACCATTAGTATCGACAACATTTGTGCCACTATTGAGAACTGGA